>JASDQU010104985.1:344706-360279 GCA_032191745.1 Picea mariana
AAACCCTAACCCTCGATGGCTATCAAGCTATGTTAAATACTAGATCCCTAGGAAGAGAGGGGGTTCCATTGTTTTATAATTGTACTTGTTCCATAGTTGTGTCGAGCACATAAGAGTGGGATTTGAGAGAATAACAAAGAAGAAAGTATATTTTGTAGCATTCTTTCAGGCCACAGTGTCAAAAGAAACTCCATGGTGAATTCCCCTTTATTTGTATTTGCATTTTCATAACTAAAGAAAATAGAGCAACACGTATGCATCACCTTGTAGATAGGTTTTCTATCATTTCAATTTTCCTAGGATATGGGTGTTTATTTGCTCAATCTTTCATTTATGTATTTAAGTTATTTTCATAAATTTGAGAAATAATATAGTGATAATAAATATGATATCTAAGGAAATAAACATGGATAATAAAATATTTCATCATAATACAATATTTTCTTTGAGGAATAGTTCTAGTGGAATATCTAGAATGCTTTACAAAACATCAATAAACGTTGTGTCACTATCTTTGCCATAAGTCCTTTTCGATATAGTTGAATGAGATGTCTCTCCCCTTGATTGTTTTGAATTACTTCTAGGCATCCCATACTAGTGGTAGTGAAATGTCCTATACAAGAAATATCAAAATGCATATCACCTACTTAAATATGGAAAAACCTATTAACTCACATAAATTTAAATCCATCTACCCTGCACTACCAGAAGCCAACAAGTTAGCTTACATAAATGCTTGTCTCTCCAACTTTTACCTTGCATCAACACATAAAATTCAATAGCTCTCTTCCAAAACCTATTGACCATCAAGTCTTATTATCATCCTTCCACCCAAAAAAACCTCACAATGCCCCTACCCTTAACAACCTTCATCCCCAAAACCACTCCCAACCCATATTTTATTTTTCATTTCCAGACACACTAAAACCTATGCTAATATCCTATCTTCTACCCATGTCCAGACTCCCCTTATCTCTTCACTCCATCTCGATTCCTCACACCCTCCTTCCCACCATTCTCTCATCAACTACAATAATGGAAATTCTAACACCTACAATAGTTCCTGTAATGCACAAATATCTTGTACTAGCTCATGGGATTCACTAGTACCAACACCCAACTACTACAAATTTTACTAGACTAACATTTGTTTATCATATGATACATGTTTTCTCTCTTTACACGTTACCTATCCTAGGCCTTTGACACTCTAGTCATAGAGGAAACAACTCTACTATTCTTTCTAAAACAACAATAATGCCTCAGTATCCTCTTACTATTCATGTAGGTATTTCACATTATATAGATCCTACAGTACATACCATGTGTAGTGTGAGGGAATGCCTTGATTCATTAAAAGAACACAATTAGGCGACATAACACAATTAGGCTCATTCACACTTTCTTTTTATCACCCAAGAATTATCCACTAGCACTCCATTGAACACTACTACACAACACCAATATCACATCAATGCTTATAATCATAATCTGGATATCCTACATAACATAGCATGAGCTACACATTGCCTATTGCATATGGTTTGTATGTAGGAAGACAATACAAATCTTCCTCCAGAGATCAACAATGATCTATTGGAGTCATTATCTATGATTTCAAATAGGAATGATGTTACATTCACTAACACTTGTCTAGTCAATGAGGCTACATTCTTGCCCACATTGCACACTTCATATTTTCATTTCATTGATGGCTAGAAAATTATAACACGGAGGAACCACTTTATCCACATTTACAATAGTTATGGCACATCACAGCCATTTGACCTAGGGTTCCACATTTCTATAACATCGACACACATAAACAATAGGAAAATGGAAAATAACTTCTCATCACAAAGAAACATTCCTTCCAACATGTTTTCTCCACCTAGTGACTTTTATAAATTGAAAGGTAAATGCTACATATCAACACTTCCAACATGTGCTTTAGCAGTGCAATTTATATTACCACTAGACATCTTCTTAGAGACTCTTGTTTACCATTCTACAACCAAGTCATATAAATATTGATAGGATTTATTACACCACATCATGAATCCACGGGTACAGTGATATGTAGTTTAACTAGGTGGGACTTCTTCTAGAGCACTCATCTATTTAGTTTGCATTTGTGGTTAGAGCATGATCCATGCTACACATTTTTTCTTCAGCATTGCAATGATTCCCCAACTTTTCTCTCAACATGGATAATTTATTGGTTCCAACATGATTATTTATTCTTGGTGTACACCACTTTCCTATATTCACTTCTCTATGTAAATCCACGCTCAAATTTGCATGCTATTTATTACCATCATTTTTTGTATTTTGAAATGTTTTGATGTTTGCGAGGAAATCCAAGATACTTCTGATCAAAACTACTTAAACTCATTTTTTGTATTTTGACATGTTTTGATGTTTACGACGAAAGACAAGATACTTTTGATAAAAACTAAGAGGGATTGATGAGGAATACGAAGGCATGCTGACAAAAATGCCCACCTAAAAAGGGTATGCTTGACCTCCCGGTCTTTGAATCTTCCTATTACCCTGAGTCGAAATGGCTCCTTAGTTCCCTCTGGAGCCTTCAATGCATATAAAACCACATGTTCTTATAGAATTTACGTCCGCCCGAACAAGCACTATGCGTGAACCTCTACTCCACCTGACCACCGATGTGACCACTGACTTAACCCAAATGGCTCTTCAAGTTTGTGACTTCACGTTTCGCGATTTCGAGATTCCTGCTGCGAGTCACTATGACTCCTCTGATTCCCGAAACCCAAAAATGGGATAACAATCCTTAACTCCTCCCTTATGCTTCCACCACATGACCTCCAGCCAAATCATGGGGCCTCACCTCCGAGCACGTCACGATTTCGCGACTCATGAGTTCACCATGCGACTATTCTCCCTTTTCCCAAAGTCTGAATTGGTGACTTCTTCACCACAGATCAATGGTCCTAAACCTCCCTCGCTCTAACAGTTCAACTTCTTGTTTCACGAATTCAAGACTTCGCAACTCGTGACTTCCAAGTAGTCATTACCTCCACTATCCCGACTCCTGAAATGTCGATGTTCCGGAGCGTCCAATAGATGGGTCACACTCCTCGGGATCTAATAGATGTTATCCCTCCTAAACTTGCGAGTGTTGAAAGACACTCGGTCTTGTCCTCTCTACTGATCTACTAGATCCAACTATCCATGAAAAATCGATGTTTCTCCCTTCAAGAAGTTCAACCGTCCATTTGGGTTCTCAAAGACTCCTGGCCAAATAACTTCACGTCCTTCCTCCTAAGCTTGGTTCCTTCAAGGTGACTTTGACCCTCTTCCTTCCTCTATACTTTCCCAGTCTCTATCCCACCTAACCTTGATTATTGTTGCAACCTCAAGGATTCTACGAGATTCTTGTGTGCACTCCTTGTGGCCTTCATGATAATATCTGATTATCTGAACTCTCCAACCCTGCGCACTCCTTGCAACAAAAGTTCTTCAACCGCTCCCTTGGGTTGGGAAAGTCTAAGAATTTATCCTAGCATTCGTACACCTTGCACGGATCTGTTCTATATTTGCACTTTTGTTGGTATAATAACAACTCTAACTCTTCTGAGCTTTTCTGAGGTAAAAATCATAATCTCGTCAACGCATTCCTTGTGAACTTTCACTTGACTCCTTGCAGTGGACAAGAATAAATTGGAACTTATACACTCCCTCTCACGAACTTCATACATTCAACATGAAATCATACACATAAAGAATTGAAACAAATTCATAACAGAGCATATAATCAAACTGTAAACATGCCATTCAATAGATGCAAACAATAACCATAACAACACCATGAAATTGGATCAAGGCATTCTTATATTAATTCAAGTGCTTTTGTACATGGTTTCTATAGAAACAACTATATGGTCAAATGACTTCTACAATCTGTGTTCTTCTCTACTCTCCTACACTCTCTTTCTCTGCAGCTTCTACTTTTACAATGAGAATTATCATACCATACAAACGAGGGAGCTTTCTTGAGTTTTACCTCCTACAACTCTAATCTATCTTATCAAAATTAAAGAATACAACTAATTTACATTTATTACATTAAATGCCTCCAACTAGCAGATGAGAGCAATGCCCAAGATCTTCATTACAATTCCCAAAACATTTAAGATCAATTACGTCCTCCCAAATATTACATTAATGTTTCATTTTTTAAATTTAAATGACTTCAAAATACACGTTGGTGCGTATCCAACTATCCTCCTCTCGTGCTTTCTTGCGATGATCCTGTATCATGCTCCTCTGGATGAAAAATTCATGGACTCCTGACCATGAGCTCCTCCACCATTTGTCCATGTTTCTGGATATCTTCTTCTCTTTCCCAACTGGAATCCTAAATCGGGTGTCCTCTCCACTTTACAAAATATTCAAAATATGTCTTCCTCTATGTCTTCTTACCAACTCTCTGATCAATGATCTTTACCATCTGCAGATTTTCAGCCATAGGCATCTGCTTGACCCATTGAAACTTCTTTTTAATTATCTTCTCCTCTCGCTTCATCTGCTCTATAAGCATACAGATCTTCTACGTTGAATATGGGTGATTGTTATAACCCTAAATTGAACCATACATGCTTATCTGGCATCTGGCCATATCATAGCTCTTCTTTGCCAAACCACTATTGAACAAACTCTATGAAAAACCTCTTTTATAAGGGCCCACACACCCTACTTCATTATTGCACGTGTGTACACACTGGCTGACCTAAAACAACCCGCGTGGACTGACAAAAGCACAAAAAAAAGGAAAGTTGCCTACGGAACACAAAATCTATGGGTGAGTTAACTGAAAATATCGTCCATGCATGGACGAGGATTCATCCAAATACCTAGCTCCTTCTAGCCTATAAAAGAAGGGGTAGGGGTACCATTTGGAAAAGGAAAAAATATAGCAAAGAAACTCTACCCATTTGATTATTCCCATTGTCCCAACCCTTTAGTTTTCCTTATGCCAAAACAGATACAAAGCAAAGCAGTTGGAGGAGAGTAGAAGACGAGCCCAGGACCAGGTTTGTGAAGTGGTGGCCGGTCTCAATTTTTTGTAAGTTGATCCATTTAAAGAAATAAATAAAATGCTTTTCCCATCCCAATTCATGAACTTTTCATAGTTTGATTAGTATATGTTTGGATTTCTAACCCATTAGTATATAAGTAGTATGCATGTGTAGTTGTTGCTTGTCTTGTATGCAGGTCAAATTTGGAAGGAGTATTGCGAACAAGTAATCAAGTACAACGAAGGATCGACATCAAACACTGGAAAGGAGGTAGGTTGATATTTCCATGCATTTACTAAGAAAAGGGGATTTAAATCTAGGGATGAAGGTAGAAAGTATTTTTTTCTTCGATCATATCTGCATGCAAAGTCTAAACCCTATTTTCTAATCCATAGAGAGATTTCCATCACAACATAATTGGAAATCGTACTAGGAAGTCTCTTAGGGTTCCTGGAATTTTATTCATCTCTTGGGTAGTTTTAAAAGACTGGTTTTTCTTGCCTATTTTTTTTAGTTTCTATCAGGTCTGAGCTAGCAGGGAGTCTGGTTTTCCATACCAACTTTCTCTTTCATTTTCTTGAACTTTGTTTTTTCGAGACCCACAGAGGTACACGCAGCCTGCATAAGGTCTGAAAACATGTACCCATGCCCCACTCTCTTGTAGCTCGCGTGTACACGCAAGCTGAAGAAGTAGCAGTAGCATGTAGACTCCAAAAAATGTTAGAGGAAATCCTCCTCTTTCTTGTTATAATCAGTTAATTTCAGGGGTTTTTTGGAACTCTGTCTCAGTCTTGTTTGATTGCAGTCTTATCTTAGATTGATTTGCTTTACAAATATTTTTCCTTTTATTGTTTTCTTTTTTTGTTAAAAAGAGTGTACAAGCCTTCAAGGGATCCTGGTTATCAATATCAGGGGTCTCTTCCTGGTTAGGACTATTTGTTTTTATTTTTTCTCAGAGTTTATAGATACATGCGGCCTATACAAGGTCAGCTCGCATGTACATGCCCTCTGTCTCTATATAGCTTGCGTTCACATGCTAGTTGTTGGACTATCAGTAGCATGCTTGTGCAAGATAGTTTTTGTTGAGGGTAAGAAAGTCATACTTTCCTTTGATGATAATTATACCTCTCAGGTATTTTAATCTCTATATTAGCCATAAGTAGCTTAGGATTAATTTTACCCTTAGCTTGTTTTTTCTCATTTAAAAGTGGTCATAAAAAAGATTTTTTTAAGGTTTTCAGACAAGTGTGAGAGTCATTTGTTTTTCTTGTGTGTGATTTCTTGAAGTGATTCTTTTGTGATCTGCGATTAAGCCATAATTGTTTTCTTGGTTTTTTACTTGTTAGTATTTTTCCGTCTTCACTCTATAAACATCTAAATAATAAAAAAATCTCTTTCATTTTTCTTGTTTGGTTGAAGAATGTGTTTATGCATTTATTAGCCAGGGAAAAGTCTTTATTTCATAAGTTTTTGCAGTTCATTTAGATCATAAGTATCTCGTAGTCGAGTGAAATTCCTTTTGAGTTGGCTGTCCAAAATCTTAAAAAATTACAAATTTTAAAAAGTTGTTGAAATTTTTGTTTCCATTTTTTTATTCATTTTACTTTCATCTTTTACACATCATCAGTTTCATTTTTATACCCCTTGACTTAAGACAAGCCTTAAAAATAATGCTAAAATTAAAAATTCTTAGACTTTTATGTTTGTAGGGTTAACCAACTAGTTCAGGATTAGGGCCTTGGATTAGGTTGGAGAGGAAACTCTTCAAGGACATTAAAATCAAACATTGGAGTCTGAGTTAGGGAGTGTCTAAATCTAGTATCATGAAAGTTATCTGGGACCCCCTCTAACATAGGGTATAAACACGAGGTCATGTGCAGAAAGGTAGCAGAGATAACCCCTCGAGAGCTGGACCAATCGTAGTGGAGAACACATATAGAGGGCTTGTTTTGGGATTCCGTCGATTGCATTTGCCACGGGGCTTCATGGGTATCAAATCCATTTTAGGTCCTCAGTTGTCTTCCGGACCACTTGATTTCGATATCCTTGACAGGTTTCGGGCTTGATACCCTACTCATTGTGGTCTACCCGACTTTCGACTGTACCCGCCTGGTGACTATTAGCGCACTGACAACCTAGTTGCCCATCTTTTAGGGACTTACATAGGTGATTGCAGGGGTATACCGCGATACCTAGGACAAACATCGGGCCATGTTTTGCAGAGTATACCCGTAGGGTGCTTCCGTTTTCAATTTGCACTTGCACCGGTAAGCTGCTCTAGTGTTGGTTGTTGTAATTGTTCTTCCAATTAGTTAGTGTTTTCCTGTCTTATCTCGTAGGAATTTTTTTAGTGTGTGTTACTATTGAACGTATAGATTACCCTAGAGTGTCTTGGATCTTCTCACACAGTGGAGGATCCCGTGATCCATCGGTCATGAAGGCTTTTTGGCGTGCCACCGGTTACACTGGAGCCACCCCCACCACCATTAAGGCGAAAGCTAGACCAACAAGGGTCTTTTGAAGCAATCGAGTCACAAGAAATTGTGCCCTCCCAACATCCGAAGGAACTGACCATGGAATACCTTTGAGCGAATGCTCTTGGCCCATTTGAAACCCCAACCACTAATTTCTTGGCACCTTTCATTGTACCAATTCAATTTTACGAGCACCAGATAGTGTCACACAACAATAGAAACAAATGCTATTACTACTTCTGGGAATTCATCAATTCCCGTTACGGTTGTCACCACAGTAGTGTTTCCACCTCTTAACCCACCATCGTCGGATCGATCCACCATGGTGTCGACCGCAACTACCTCTCATAGTGGTCCGATCTCGTCTTTGGCGGTAGCCACAACCCCTTTCACACCAAGTGCGATAGGCCCTCCATTCTCATACGGGATGCCTAGTTTGGGTACAAGTCCTATACTTTCCTACTCCACTTTACATAATTTAGGTCTGGGGGCAGGGAGCTCTAACACTCCTCTACATGGTCACATAGGGGGAACTCTTGCTCCTTTTAATTATTTCCCTTACGGAGGAGGTCGTATACTTCCTTCGTCCCCTTCACTCGGTGGCTCGCATCAACAATCCGTTGGGCAACCTACACACAATAGTTTATTTGGAGCGAGGAGTCAAGGACCACCTTCACATAGTATGCCGATAGGGTCAACAACATTTTCTTTGAATGAAACATTTGGCAACAACGCCTTCTCATCAGCCTCTTTCCCAACTGGGGGCAATCCTAGTCTCGGACAATCTATTCCTATGCAGAGTACTATTCCTGCATAGGGGGCAAACCTAGGAACTTTTTCTGCATCAGGGCCTTGGAATTCATGGTAGGGATCCGTTCCCTCATCTGGAATGTTGATATCAGGTAATTCTTTCCACAATCAATGGAATCCTAGACAAACTACCATGCCTATCCCCATAGGACCGACATGGGGCAACCCTTCCCAAAGTCCTTTGAATTTAACGCACGCCCAACCATCTATGTCCTATTTTGGAAATCAGTCGATAACGTCTCCGCATATGCAAAATCCATACGCTGGCCAGAGCCATGGTTTCTACCAAAATTTGGGCCAACAGCCAAACTTTTCCTGGCAACCTGGTGCCAGTCAAACTCTAAGACCCGTTTTTCCAGGTTATCACCAACAACCCAAACTACCTTTCTTGGCAACTTTGCACTTGCCATATTTGACAAGGTTGTTGAATGACCCCATATGTCACAATCCACGTTGGCCTCCTATGCTGACGAAGTTGCCTTCAGACATCCCAAAGTTCGAATCCAAGCCTAACGAATATCCAGGAGATCATGTGACCACCTTCCATCTTTGGTGCTCTTCTAACTCGTTGAAAGACAATTCCGTACAGTTGTGATTGTTTCNCTCTCATTGGGAGTGCCACAAAATGGTACATCGAGCTTGATCGCTCAAGATACTCTTCCTTTGGAGAATTGGCGATGGCTTTCCTAAACCATTTCCAGTTACCTGTGAGATATGACGCTGGGATAGAGCTGCTCGCCAATTTCAAACAGACGACAATAAACCATATCTCTAATCACATCCGAGAATGGAGACGCCGAAAGAGTTTAATCAAGGTGCCAGTCCCACTAGCATTCCTGCTTGAGTGGTTCCTTAAGTCTTTGGTCCCACAACTATCCAAAGACGTCGCAATGTCAGGAGTATTCTCCGAAGAAGACGCCATCATGAGAGCTCAACAATTTGATCTCATCTATTCTCAGTCTAGTTTATTATACAACATCTTACCAGATGCACCATGCTCAATACTTGACAAAACTAGACAGAGAGCTAGACCACATGTCGATGGTATTGTTGGATCCGCACAAACAAAGCCCACTGAACAACTAACGAATCAGCTGCAGTAGTTGTCTATACAACACACAATGGACAACCAAACTACTGCTTTGGTTTCTCCCCCTACAAAAACGTCAGATGTACACACAGTGCAATCAACTAACCCAAAGGCCACCCAACAGCCTGAAGGAAAGAAAAAACAATGAAAGAAGGGTAAAGGAGAATAAGAAACCCACCAATAATGCTGGCGAGGGAAATACTAAAAAATAGAAGGCGAGGTATCCATGTAATTTATGCATCGAGGACCACCCAACCCAGCTATGTCCTCAACTTGTGGAGGCCCAAAAGTTTGTGACACAGCAACAACTCGCCATGTTAACTAATCCATTTCAACATGGAAAAAATCTAACTCAAGCCTCTACAAGCACGGAAGGGGGCAGTCAAGGACCCGCTCCATCTTCGAAAAACCCCACATCTGTGAACATATATATGGTAAAAGGTGATGCTTTTCTATCAACTAAAGCACATGATTATAGTCCATAGAGAACTTATGACAAAAGGTAGAGAGGCCGAACTCCCATCTCTTCCTCTATAGATTGAAAAGACGTTGGGTGAAACAATGACACGCATCCCCAAAGCCACGTTGAAGAGATCTTCTCACAACCTTAACGCAAGGGCCACCCAGAACTACTCTGTGGTGGAGGATTTATCACAAACCCCTTGTGCGATGTCTACTTTGGAGGTCCTGCAAAGTTTCCCTTCCCAGAGGAAATGTTTGTTAATAGCTTTAGGATCTACCAAGACTTGTAACCCAGGTACAATCATGCTAGATACAACTGACTTAAAACCTCATCTGCTTTACCACATAGCGTTTCAGATAGTAGTGGCTCATCCCACGAAAACGTTTACAAGGAATATCTTTCGCACGGTGGTAGATGAGGGCGCCTCAACATGTGTTATGTCGTTAGCATGTTGGAAGGCCATCGACCAGCCCATTTTGTCTCCGTCACCTACTCTCCTCACTGCTTTCGATGGTCATTCAATCCGACCACATGGTATCATTCCTTCTTTCCCCATGCAGTTAGTAGGGAAGGCCGTGTGCGTCAAGGTAGAAGTAGTCGACGCTCCTTTCAACTATAATATTTTGTTAGGAAGGAGTTGGACTTATGCTATGCAAGATGTGGTTGCTAAAGTTTTTCTAGTCTTATTGTTTCCACACGAAGGCTGGATTGTGACCATAGATCAATTGTCTTTCTCCAGACCTGACCCTTCACTGGGGGCATCCACGGTCCCAATGATTAATAATCCTTAACCAGGTATTGTTAATGTAGGGGTTGGTTTGTGCTCATACTTGATGGGTACCTTCAATTACCCACCCCCTCAAGGCGATATGAAATTTATATCCAATCATCATAAGGTTGAGATTTTTCAGGTTTTGTCGTTCTGCATGACTTACTTTGATGACCCGTGGATACTTCCTTTCCCATCATCCATGATGGATGAGACCGGGCACTTAGGTATGTCCTGGCCCTTGTTCGCCACTGAAGTAGCATACTATTTGGTCCAACAAGATTCAGCTAACCCTAATTTAACTCATGCACAAGAGTTATATCCTCTACTAGAGCCTATTTGGGGTCAGGGTTCTCTCACTGACACCGATTCATTATACATAGTCTTGCCCTCCGACGAAGAAATAATCGAAGAATTGACTAGTCTAGACAAACCCTGGGAAGATATTCATCAAAGATTATACTTTCTCCCAAAGTTAAACCGAATCGAAGCAGGAGAATTCACCATGACTATGACAGGAGATCGGTCTTGTCCTATTAACCCATTAGCTACACATGAGGTTTATGTTGAGGGTGATATGGAAACTATCGCTGAAACCTTACCGATCAATATCTCCCGAAACCTTGGCATCATGGATAATGTCTTCATAGGAGCAGATTGCTCCCCTGAAGAGATTCAAATCTACATTGATCTTTTCAAAGAGTTCTGCGACGTTTTTGTCTGGTCTTATGAGGAAATGCCATCATCGATCCGAAAATAGTCGAACATGAAATCACAACTTATCCTGATGCCAAGCCAGTTAGGAAGAAGCTTCATAGAGTTAATCCAAAGAAAGCAGTATCCATTAAGGTTGAGGTCGAGAAATTTCTAAAGGCAGGTTTTATCTATCCTATCCATTTGACCCAATGGGTGTCGAATCTTGTGCCGGTCAATAAAAAACAAGGCACGATTTGTGTATATACCGACTTCCATGATTTGAACAAGGCATGTCCCAAAGATAATTTTCCAACTCCATTCATCGACCAGATCATTGATGAATGTGATGGTTGCGAGGCCTTTTCTTTCATGAATGATTTTTTGGGATATAATCAAATCTAGATCAAACCTGAGGACCAACATAAAACGACATTCATTTGTCCTTGGGGTACATTCACATATCGTAAGATTCCTTTTGGTCTTAAAAATGCTAGAGAAACCTTTCAACGGGCCATGTCTTTTGCTTTCCATGACCTCAAGCATATAGTCGAGGCCTATTTAGATGATTTAGCATCGCTATCTCGCAAGAGAATGGATCATCCCAAACACATTCGAATTATCTTCGAACGTTGTCGCTACTTTTACATTTTCTTGAATCCAAACAAGTGTAGCTTATGCGTAATGTCAGGACGTTTGTTAGGTTTCATCGTATCAACAACAGGGATCATGGTCAATCCTCTCAAGGTGGAGGCAATAATTCAGTTTTCCCCCCCACGCACAATCCTTCAACTTCAGAGTCTACAAGGCAAGGTGAAATTTTTATGACGCTTCATCACCAACTATGCCGAGATCACCAAGGGCTTTATGCACTTACTAAATAAAGACGTTCCCTTTTACTGGGATGAGGTTGCTCAAAGTTCTTTCGACGCATTGAAACATGCCCTCACCACTGCTCCTCTACTCAGGGCACCTAACTATAACAAAGATTTCTTATTATATTTGGTTGCCACAGAGTCAACCATTGGCATGGTTTTAGTTCAGGAAGACAACTTGTTCTCAGAATACATGATCTATTATCTAAGCTAAGGCCTCGTAGGATGAAAACTCAATTATTCCCATATTGAAAAACTTGCGTTGGCAGTAGTTCATGCTGTTCAATGGTTCTGTTATTACGTTTTGTTTCACAAGACCACCATCATTGCTATCGTAAATCCATTCTAGTACATGTTGACATGACGAGTAATAGGCGGAAAAATTAGTAGATGGATAGTCATCCTCCAGGAGTTTGAATTAGAATTCGTTTCAACAAAGTCCAAAAAGTCACTGGTCTTTGCAGAACTTATTTTGGAACTTCCACTTGAGTCAGGTGACATTGTGCCTGAAGAATTGCCTATCCGGGGAGATATGTTTTTAATCACATATTTGGACCTCTGGTATGGAAATATACTTATCTATCTTCGGACTTTGAAGTGCCCCACCTCTGCTTCTCGTGACGAGCGTCGACGCATACACTTTTAGGCTAAAAATTATCTCATACTCAATGACACTTTGTATCGAAGAAGTGTAGATTGCATCTTGCATTGATGTCTCACTCAATAGGAGTTAGTTATAGTGATTAACGATTACCACACCAAAGCATGTGGCGGTCATTTGTCTAGGTTGGAAACAACCCAAAAGATTCTAGGAGTAGGTTACTTCTGGCCGATGCTAATCAAAGATTGTATTGAATCGGTCAAGAAGTGCCATCCATGCCAAATCTTCTCATAGAAGATGAGGGCACACCACACTCCTATGTTTCTTGTCATCACAGTTGGTCCCTTCACCAAGTAGGGGATTGATTACACTACATGCAACCCTCCTTCGGCCAGGGGTCATCGCTATATCATCGTAGCTGTCGACTACTTCACAAAGTGGATTGAAGCTATGCCATCATTTAAGGATGATGGAGAGACTACAACTCTCTTTCTTTTCAACCAGATAATAGCAAGGTTAGGCATCCCAAGAGAGATTGTCACTGACCATGGCAGTCACTTTCAGAACCAAATGATGACCAAGTTAACATCAAATCTTGGGTTACGGAAATAACATTCATCACCCTATCACCCCCAAGCTAATGTACAGGTGGAAGATGTAAAAAAAACTCTTAAGACTATTTTACAACAAACTATCAACTCGGCCAAGTCAAATTGGCATTTGATGTTATACTCGGAATTATGGTCTTACCGAACATTTGTTAAGACTACAACCAATTTCTCACCTTTTCAACTCATTTATGGGTTGGAGGCAGTCTTTCCCATCGAATGCCAAATCCGATCTCTAAAATTGGCAGTACAATTATTGACAGACACTTCTCCACTTGAAGAATGGTTAGTATACCTTGAGCAGCTCAATGAGCAGTGTCGTGATGTGGCCCTAGCCAACAAGGGTCACAAACATAAGGTTAAGTATTAGTATGATAGGTCCGTTCGTCCTCGGATTTTTTCTGAAGGCGACCTTGTCCTAGTCTATGACCAAGACAAGGACCGCCTGGGGGAAGAAAAATTCAAACCCATGTGGTTCGAACCTTTCATCGTAAAAGAGGTGTTAAAAAAGGGAACTTATCATCTGGTTGAATTTGAAGGGAATTCTTGGGCGAAGCCTTGAAATGGGCTCTACCTCAAGAAGTATCACTCATAGGCAGGTCACTGTGGGTAACTTTTTGTAACATATGTATAGTCTTTTATACTATTATTTTCTAGTCTCTTTTAGTGTTATGGACATGTCGTTGATACTCTTTTTTGTCACTGTGGTAGATGTCAAGTGAATTTGAGGTGTTCATTGGGTACACAGATGGTGCTAGCCAACACACACGGAGGCTTGCCTCCGCAGCTTGGGTAATATTTACACCTCAAGGCAAGTTGTTGTCTTTCAGAGGGGTATGCTTAGGTGACACCACAAATAATGTCGCCGAGTATAATGAAATTATTGAGTTACTTCGTGATGCTTTGTCATTTGGTATCTCTCATCTCTGGGTCTATCTCGATGCTCAGCTAGTTGTGTCTCAGTTAAATAGAGTCTATCGGGTATATGACCCGACGATTTCTTAGGGTATGTCTCTTAGAACGAAATTTTGATTATATTACATATTTTCATGTTCCTAGGAGATTAAACCAAGTTACAGATACTCTAGCTAATCACATTTTAGATTGGCATCTTGCACACACATAAAAGGAAATTCACATAAATATGTAAATACATTTTACATGCATGATCCATAATACACAAAAAGACATAAAAATCCATATATAATCATAAAAGTAACCAGAGTATACAGATGGATGTAAACGCCTAAAAAATATACAAGTCATGGGGCTTATGCCGTCACAAGTAGTGCTCATAGCACAAAAAGTGTCTAAAGAGAAGTCAGGGCCTGTGGGCCCTATTATACTGGTCCACAGCATGGGCTAAAAGCCTAAACAATCAGACCCATGTCCAAGGTGCCCCCACTACATGAGGCTGCATGGATGGTGGCAGGTCCTCAATCTCTACGATTGAGACTATGCGAGTGAGTTCAGTAAAGTTTCTCTCAACTCGTCTAAGTACCCTCTCAGCCTCACCGATTGGGAGATCTCTCGCTACTTTTGGTCCCCCGGCAGCAGGGGCTGCGGCCCCTGGCCGAGGACGATCCCTATTCTGTGCATAATTGGTTGGTCGTACTGGTCCCACATCTGCATAGAACAAACATATATCCATCAAATACTCTGACATACAACAAAAATGATATCTAACAAAACGACATAAAAATTACATATAACCCATAAAAATAAATATAGTTACAAAGATGAAGACTTACCCATTTCTCCTCGCTCCTCACCAGGAGGCACGGGTATCTCGAGATCCCTCGAAAAGTCTATCCCTCTGTATGGGTAATCCTCGATCATAGGGATCTACTGCAACAGCCAGGCAAAAAAGTCATCATCGAAGGACTCATTTATCCTTCCACCACCCTGTCGTGGCATCAGTACAACCCATCTACATAGTGCAGGAAACGAGGCCTGATGTCCACGTACCACTACCCAAGGACTGAAACTCGGAAATCTCTCAAAAAAGAACGAACAAAAAATCATACTAAACCCAAAGTTCCTCTGTGTCCACTGAAGACAATCTGTCAATTGCCTCTTCATGCACTCCAGCAGTGTAGTACTCCAGTCGAAAATTTGTGCATTCAAGCACTGGAT
>JASDQU010104986.1:12212-24584 GCA_032191745.1 Picea mariana
CCCGCTCATCCATCCCATTCCCCTAGTCTGGCCATTAGGATGACCTTTGAGGGTTACATCTTGTCTTGTGGGAAGAAGGGGCTAAAGGCCCAGGGGGTAAAAGTAGCCGGTAAAAGATAAAATCCATAGGAAATAAAACCTGGAGATGCTTCACCCAGGGGATCCCCGAGAAGGCAATAAAAAGCCTCTCGATAAAAAAACTAAAGGGACCCTAAGAAAGATAATAATAAAAACAAGACCTAACCAAGAGGATGGGAGGTCTCATCACGAGTCGACCCATTATGTTCATAGGTATTTAGCAGTATGACATTTCCACTATTTGGTCACCAAGCCAGGGCAGTGACCTTTGGTTGCATGGCCAAAGGAAAGGGGGTCTCATCACGAGCCAGCCTTATCATTTCTGTGAAGATACCAGTGGGTAACGCTGTCGGCTCTGGCCACCAAGCCAAGGCAGTGTCCTCTGGTCAGACCTTGAAGTAAAAAAGAAAGAAAAGCAATAAAAGAAAAATGAAGGCAATACAGGGCTTGGAAAAAATGCATCCATGACGGGTACAACTCGCCTCCTACAAAGGCACCCACAGACAACACCTGCCCTTGGTCTTACTATGACTGGACATCCCTAAAAACCATATCACCACATAAAACATGGCTCGAATGATCTTCTGAGGAAACTTTCCATCTCTTGTGGGTATTAGCCCAATAGGTTGTTCTGTTGGTTTCCTTAGCTTTGTATAGTAGACCTGTGTAATATCTTTGAGCTCTTAGATGATATGTTAGGGATTTCATGCATATATTTGATAACTTTAATAATGAAATATGATTTACATTGCTATGATCTCTAGGACTGATGAGCCCATGGAGGGTGTAGTCTTTGATGTGCAGGACCATACCCGGTGGATAGGTACCAGAGGACCGGTACACATGGGGAGATGATTAGCTCGGACCTCCATGGGGCTAAAGAGCCCATCAGATGGTTGCTGGGATGCAGAGGCAGGACAACATCATGATGAGCCCTTGCATGAAGAAGACAGAAGGACTCCCTCACTAGGACACTGTGGCAGAGATTTGACCTAGGGGGGATCAACCCCTGCAAATGGGATGATGGCTTTGATGGACAGAACGCCACCAGGGCAGGCTGGACGATTTCTGGAGCATGTGGCAGTGTGATGGGCTTGTTTGGCACATGTAGCAGGTTGCAGGAGCCCCAAGGGGGCCAACGTTTTGCTCCTTGGATGCTGATCTTGCCCAAAAAGGGGCCAACGTCTCCCTCAGAGGGGCCCGACGTCTCCTTTTTAGCTCATTTTGACATTTTTAGCATTTAATGTGACAAATAATGGAATATTGTTAAGTTAGCCTTGTCGGCTATTTTTTAATGACCTATTTTGTTAATTAAAGGTCATTTGGATGATATATATTGAGGACGTTGAGCCTCATTTTGACATGACATAACTCACTCTCTTGTGAGAGGTTCTTCTTAGCTTTTGTCTTGGTTATTTTTGGCTTTTGGAGTGAGGCGCTACTATTGGAAGGATTATCTTTGGCATGCATATGGTGTTTTTATCATTGGAAGGTGTTACAACTAGGGTTTGATAAGCTCATCTTAGATTTGTAAGTGTTTTTCTCATACAAAACTTCTTGATTGAATGGTTGTAGTTTAAAATTCTTACATGCATGGTTACATTGTTATTTTTATGCTTAATCATTGAAACCCTAGGGAGAAAGCACACAAGTAGGTCCTTGCTTCATGTCCCCATGATAAAAGCTTGATTAGACATTTGATTAAGAAGAACCTAGCCTAGCCATTGCTACACGAGTTCCTCTTTTTCTTGAGTTAGTTTGAAACATAAATTGAAGAAAGAAGACGTCCTAGGCCTAATTAATTTTACACCTAGGGTTTGACTCTTAGGTTTTGAAAAGCCTTGGCCCCAAACAACACTTTTCAGCCATAGATTTATGTTTTATAGCTAGCCGTTTTTGCCAAAGAGTCTTAAGGAAAGAGGGAGGAGCATGAGGCCTAGCTTTAGCTACACTAGAATGAGCCTCCTCCCCTTAGGGTTTTGATTTGGTGGCCTCCATTGCAGCACCATTAAACCTAACCCTCCCATCCTTAGGTTTAGATATTTCCAAGCCATTATTCTCTCTCCTTGACTCCATAATACCCAAGGCACTGGTCTAAAACTTGCAACGTTGAGTCTTTGGTGTTTAAACAATCTTTCAAAACTCTCTTAATTTGAAACCCTAACTAACCCTAGCGTCATACTAACCCTAGCTAGCTGATGACATCTTGCCTCTTTGTAACCTTTTCTTAGCATAAAAGTTGCGGCTGACTCATCCATTGATAGACATATAAGTGTTGAGTAATTTCATTGGCTTAAAAAGCAAAACATTCACTTTGTTGTCTAGCTAACCTAACCCTAACCCTAAGGTGACGTCATACCTGTTTGAAATCTTGTTTGGCTTAAAACGTTGTGGTATTTTCACCCTTTGATAGGCTTTGAATTGTTGATCATCTTCATAGGCTTAATTTGCAAAACGTCCTTCTCATTGTCTACCAAAACTAATATAGACAAGCTTGACGTCACCCTTAAATTGCATAGTGATGCAACAACAATATTTATATATGAGCTTATTTAATGCATTGTGATAAGTAAAGGATTGATATTAAACATTAAATGCCTTTATCATTTTGTATTATTGAAGAAGTAATATTATATGTAATTGACTTTATTTGCAATCATTGACTTCATCAATAATTATATTTATCATTGCTCATATGTATATGTTGAAGATAGTCATTAACAATTTGAAGTACTAACCATTGCAGCACGCTTTAGTTTTATTTGCCTTGTCTCGCAAACAAGTGCCTTTCTAAGTGGAATACCTTCATCCTTGACTATCTATCTTGGTAGTAATCTATGAAAGGAAACCCTCATCTTGATCCTTTAGACCTTAAAACCTTTCAGAACCCCAGATTACTAGGGACGTCTCCCTTGGGATTAGCCACCCTGAATAGAAAGAGCTCCCCATCGATGTGACAGTGGGTGGGAAAGCTCCTGTTACACTAGTTTGAGTCTTATCTCCAAGCTACTAAGCCTATCCTACAAATTGAGTGATAACATGACCGATCTATCATTTTGGAGAGTTTCAGGAGGTTTGGAGGTCTCATTCACCCAGGCCAAATTATCTAGGGTTTCAGGCATCCAGGGGGGCACGCCATTCAATGGAGGAGTTCAGATCCATAGGGTTTGAGAGTGACTTTGGAGATTTGGGCACTTGGGTTGACCTTACAGTTGCCCGATCTATCAACTGGCATATTTCTTGGGGTGATTGGACACCTTTGGCAGCAGGGATGAATTGTTGAGGAGCTTCAGCTATCTAGCAGGGCGTGGCACCTTCCAGCTTGGGGGTTTAGCATTCGTATGACCCAGATCTACTTGTATTCAGTCTTCATTGTATATCCAGCCTTTGGAGGCTTATTGTAGTGTTCTATTGGAGCATTTTGTAGCAACTCTATTATCTATCTTCTTAGCCATCTATTGAGCATTCCAGATTGGCATCTTCATTGTAGCAGGTTCCTCTATTCATGAATAAAATCATATTTGGGATGTTTTGGCTTGTCTATCATATTGCATATGGTTGAGGTATGTTCCATGATTGTATCTTCTTGTTATTTGCTGCAACACACATATAAACACATCAGTAAACCCTAAGGCCGAAATCAAGAGGCCATTCAACAAGTAAATAGATGTAAGCAAGTAGGTCAACAAAGTGTTTGACGAAATACCACAACCAAAAAAAGTTTTAAAAGACACCCAAAACCGTGATGATCCTGGCCTAATGGCTTGGGATCATTACAATGACATGTGGCACTCAGTCCAAGCAGCCGTGGGCATATCATTTGCTTCTTCTTAGTGACATCACTCCTCTTTCATGATACATCAACATGGTGATGTCAGGCCACCACGTCAAATCATCCTCCGAGAGGTGTTATTGTTCAATGTCAAAAGTAGCGTTCCCCCCAGGGTCACATTTTGGCGGTTCTAAGGTTGGCAGGTTGTTAAGCTTGGCAGTTGAGCTAAATCTAGTAGGCATGCCCAGATCTCAGATCGGGACCAAATCTATGACCACAGTTCATTATGGGGACGCAACATGCTTAGGCGATAATTTTCTTGAGTGATCCTGCAATTGAAGCCGTGGTTTGACAAAAGTAATATGTGGCGAAAGGTGGTTGATTGTGGGCTCAAAAGCGGTGTGAAACCAAACCACCTTTGAGCGGCCCCACAATCACATGTTTATATAATGTCCCATTCGAGAGTAGCATGTTGCCACGCCCTTGGGAATTAAGCTGTGTTTCAATCCTGAGAAAAGGAAATTAATGAAAGTGGAGTTGGTGGTTGAAACCTCGACTCACTCCATAAATGGAAGACATGGAAGGCCCGGCCGTGGGGATTGAACCATCATCCCGTGGTACCCCTATGGACAGATTTCCCTGCAAAAACCATGATGATTAGAGCTTGCGTTTGACAGAGGGATACATGCACAGTTTGACAGAAGACTACTCGGACGCAATGCTGACAATGCTTTGAATGTAGTGATGAAATCACACTCCTGATAGTCAGGGACTGTTTTGAGTATAAATAGATAGTTTTAATATTTTGTTATGGTCATCAACTGGTTGAGCAGAGTTGCCTATTTTGTAATGTTTTGATGCCATAACTATTCTCTGGTTATGTATCGGATTTGATACTTTTAGATTAATAGAAGTCAGCCTCTTTTCATATCTTGTAAAAATTGTGCTAAAACACTCGGGCATGGAAGATCCAGTCGAGGGTAATTATGTTGTTGTAATGTAGTTTTGATTGCAGCAGTATCGTGACTAGTTTTAGTTAGCTTCCTTGTGATCTTTTCCCCTCTTACACTGAATGGCTCGAGCATGGAGGATCCGATCAAGTTGTTGTAGATGCATGGTGATGTAGGTTTGATCATTGTGCTATTGTGAATGTGTCATTTGGACATATTTCAGTGTCTGAAGCTTGATCTTAAGAGTGATCTTAAGTCTGAGTTTTTTTTCTCCAAGCTGCTTGAAGGCCTGGTGTCCATAACAGTCTTGTCCACCTTTCTTACTAAGTCTTCCCTCTGCTCACACTTAAACTCAATTCACTGATTGAAGTTAGWTGTGGCCCTCACTTCCCTGTGCATTTCTTGTCCAGTTCTGTGTTGAACATCATTCATATATTGAGTTTTTTTCATTGACCTCCACTCATATAAAACCAACTTCCACCAAAAAACTCTGATGGGTAYTGRGCTTACCTTCGATGCAATCCGGAGGTGACTTCTAGTGCTAACACACTGTTCTATCGTCCACTTTTCCTTCTTCAACTTCATAATCATAGCTTGCAATTCTTTAACCACGTCTTTTTCATCCMTTTTTTCTATTATGAATTCAATATAGTCTTCATCTGGAGCAGGTCGATTTAGATCAATGGAGAATTTGGGATTTTTAACTCTAAATTCATGCTTATGACCCTTTGATTATGAACCACCAAACATTTCTTCTGCTTCATCACTTTTTGACATTTTCATCTCTCCTGAAAATCTTGTAGCTCCTCTGTCTCTGGAAAATAGTCAAATTCTTGCTTGATCTCGGTTTTCTCTAGACTGTCTTCAAGGACAGTCAAATGGCCTCATTTCAAAGAGGACTTTGGTAAAGCTTTAGAGTTTAGACTTATCTTTTTTGTTGCCCTAGTTACATACCTCATTGGGTGCTCTGCAATTTGTTTACCCTTCTCATCCTTTTTCTGTTTCTCCACATGTTCATTATAATGTTCCTCTTCAGGCTCCAATTTAACCTTTTTCAACTTGTGTGAAGAAGTCACTGGTGGATGTCCCTTTTCCTCCTTTCCACTTTCCATTGTATCATCATCAATGATAATCACATTTTCTTTCTTAATAGAAGGATGGAATAGGGCCTTTGAATTCAACCTAAGCTTGTTTGTTGCCTTGGTTTTAGATCTGCTAGGATAATTCACTACTAGTTTACTATTTCCTTTTTGGCTCATCTTCTTACCTTTAAATCCTGCAACAGGTTCATCTTGTTTTTGTATGGATTGTTTAAGATTATGCTCAGTCAATCCTCTGACATGAACTTCTTTGCAATCTTCAGACTCATCTTTTGGAACAGGGGACTCAATCTGAGTTTGAATTTTCATCTCTGACTCTGTTTTTAATTTATTTTTCTGTGTTCTAGTAATCTTGGCTACAGGGCAATCTTTATGTAAATCCCCAGTCTCCTGCTGTGACTGCAACTTCCTTTTGCTAGATCAAGTTATTCTGGCTACAGGGAAACTTTCTTTCAGTGTTACAACAAGAGTTTTAGGAACCCTCTTTACCTTTTTGAAATTATGTTCTAGAGTGGTTTTATGCTTGGATCCTTGTTCTTCAAGTTTGAGTGATTCCAGCAACTAGTCCCAAGAACACTGGAATTCTCCCAACACATACATAACTGGATTTTGATCAATATTTGGTGAAATAGATTTTTACCAGCAGTTGCAGGATGAGTTTGTATCCTTTTAGACATCTTTGACAAGATTTTTAATAAAAAGAAAGGTAAACACAGAGGACTATCACCATTCAAATGCATCAACAACCTAATATGATAAAGATGGACAAGGGAAAATCTCCCTTCACATGTAATGTACCTGCAAAAAATCATCAAAGCAGTTTGCCATTCTCTCTTCATCCAACTTTGTGGGATACCCTAACTCTAGTTAGGGCTTTGACATTCTGGAAGTAAAAATTGATTTACGATTTCAACAGGCAGCATCTCCTTCTTCCACCATCTCTCTCCATACACTAATAACCTGCATACAATCCCAATCGAATGCTCTGTCACATGTATCAAAACTTTGCCCACCAATGTCTCGAAACCATTGAAATTTTGTGCAAACATCATGGAAATTTGTTCATGATAACCCTATAATGTGGAACATAAATTAAACCACTATGCATCTCTGAATTTCTGCGATGGTTGAGGATAAGCCTCGAGCAATTATACACCCTCTGGTTCTAAACAAGTGATTTGTCCACTTTTCTTAGGAGCCATGATATTGATTATGATCCATGTAGATCTGAGAGTGCTTAGGGTTTCTATTAGTAGTATTTTTGGAACCTCTGAAAATATGAAAGTTGTGGAAGAGTTTTGTTACCTGCAAAACATGTTTATTATAATACATAGATATAATGAAGTGAATCATGTGTCATTAGGAATCATGGAGAGAAAACCTGTGATTTGATATGATCTTATTGAGTACAAACCCAATTCCTTTGAATAAGTATCAAAGATGAAAACATGACCTGATCATAATCATAAATTATATGGCCTTTTAGGCAATGATCTCAGACAGTTGATGACACGATCTTGGGGAGTTGGCGCATTTGAAACAATGATTACTCTCGGCGTTGCAAGAATAACAATATTCTTGTAGTGCCATTTTTCCCTTTGCATAATTTCAAATTTAAAATGAGAAAGGGACTTGTATCTTGATGGAAAGATTCCAAATGTCTAATTCTAACTTTAATCACACTAAAACATGTCAAAAAATGCTCAGAAAGGATAATGCAAGCACACTAAAAGAGTATAGAAGAAGAAAATCAAAGCATAAAATGATGCTAGGAATGGTAGGGACAGGAAAAATTGTAGTTCAACAATCATTAACAAAATTAAGGACTAACACTGGCTCCTTCTAGGGATAATGTTTCATGGTGAAAATTTAAGAACACGTTGACCAATGCCTTTATCTCCCTAATTATCATAAACTTTCACTGTAATTTATTTCCCTACTCTGCCATCCATTTATTTCATAATCCAAAGAAAATAAAAACCACAAAATTGCAGAGTAGTGTTTCCATTGGGCTTATGGAGTCTTATTTGAATGAATCAACTAATCACACCAAAACAAAAGCAAATCATATTGTACAAACGGAAAACCCCTAGTTGGTTTAAAAGTAGTGTTTTAGAAACTGCCCATTAACTGGGCCTCCCAAGATTTCACTATCATCCAAATTGTGTAAGAGGAAAGTATTATTATTCATGACCTTAGCTATTATGAAAGGACCATACCATAAATGATCAAACTTACAATGTTTAGACTTGTCCTCTCTTCTAGCATCCCACCTCAACACAAGATCTCCTTGTTGAAAAATATCCTTTTTGGTCTTCTTATCAAAAGTTACCTTAATCTTGCTCTGATAAATGATAACTTCCTGATTCAACCTTTCTCTATTTTGTTGAACTTCTATGATCTGGAAAATTCTTCTTTGAATATCATTGAATTCTTCTAAATCTTCTTGTAGAAATTTGAGAATAGGTAAACCGGGTTGAGTTGGAAATACAACCTATGTTACATAAACCATTTGAAAAGGTGAAGTTCCAATAGATTTCTTAGTACTGATTTGATCATTCCATAAGACAAATTTCAATTTTGAATCCCATGATCTCTTATTCTCTGTGAACAATTTTTTAATGATCCTTATAAGGCCCTTATTGGATGATTTTGCTAATCCATTTCCCTGAAGATAATATGGAGTGGAGTGAACCAAATTGATGTATTTATTACAAAATTCAATCATTGAATTAGACTTGAAGGCTTGAGCATTATCAATAATCATCTTTCTAGTGTTAATGTTTTATGCCATTATTATAGTTCTTTTCATTTCAATAGATAAGAGAAAACATAAGAACAAGATCACTGAGAAATACACATTCACAAGAGACACAACATTTATCCTAGGAAACCCTCTAGGGGAAGAAAGCCTAGCAAAAACTTCCTTATCATAAATTGCCAATACAATGTCAAGAGATAACTCAAACCAATACATATAGTCCTCTCCAAAAGATGTGCCACTCTTCTCCCTCTCTCTTTTGTCGGTAACATATTAGAACTTGTCTCTCAAACTGAGCAAGTGAGTTGTGTTCAAATGAGGCACTAGCCTCCTATATTTATACAAGTTCTGGCACGTGTGAAGTGTCTCTTCAATGGCAGGGCCAACTTCTCAATCTGGGTGGGTAAACCCACCTTTATTATATTTTTGGGTCTCTTAATTAACTGTTGGGGCCGACTTCTTATTCTACCTATTATAATTGTCTGTTGACCAATCCGCAAAAGGGGATTTGGTCCTAATACATTTACCGACATGATTAATCCACAATGGGGATTAATCCTATGAATAAAATAACAATAATAATAAGGATACTCTTTGCAGTTACATTATTTCAACACTCCCCCTTAACAAGAAGGGTATTCTTCAACAGCATCAGGCGAGAGAGGTCTGCATCATCAGTGGCATCAGGAGGACAGTATCGTCAATGTCATCTTGGAACATTGGCTATCATATTTACGAGTCATCGAAAGTTTTCTTCATCGGCAGCATCGTCATTCTCAAAAGAATGCCATCATCATCTACATCAATATGTATCAGTAAAAATGATACCTCATCATAGCACTAGGCTGACACATCACAGTACTACATTGACTCAATGTCACAACTGATAAGTTGGTAGCTCAATGTCAGTCACATCTTGCATTACGTCTAACAACTAGGTCAGAAGCAAGGTATACATCATCATCTTGCTTTACGTCTAACAACAAGGTCAGAAGCAAGGAATCATCTTGCTTTACGTCTAACAACTAGGTCAGAAGCAAGGAACACATCGTCATCTTGCTTTATATCTAACAACGAGGTCAAAAGCAAGGAATCATCTTGCTTTACGTCTAACAACTAGGTCAGAAGTAAGGATCACATCATCATCTTGTTTTACGTCTAACAACAAGGTCAGAAGCAAGGAACCATCTTGCTTTACGTCTAACAACTAGGTCAGAAGCAAGGAATCACACAACATCTTGCTTTACATCTAACAGTGAGGTTTGAATCAATGACTCATCTTTATTTACGTCTAACAGCGAGGTTAGAAGCAAGAAACACACAACGTCTTTCTTTACGTCTAACAACGAGGTCAGAAGCAATGACTCATCTTGCTTTACGTCTAATAGTGAGGCCATAAGCACGGAATATATATACACTCCCCCTTTCAGGGAGGGTCCTTTCGGACTATACCAAGCTTATCTCGAAAGTGTTCAAAATTTACACGAGATAGAGGTTTGGTCAACACATCAACAACCTGTTCATCTGTGCTAATGTACTGGAGCTTCAAGGCTCCTCTCTGTACCATGTCGCAGATTTCTATGATAGCAGATTTCTATGTGCTTTGACCTGTCGTGGAATACATGATTCTCTGTCATCTTTATGCAGCTCTGGTTGTCACATAAAATCACGGTTTCTCTCATCTCCAAGTCAAATAGGCCAGTCAACAACTTTCGAAGCCATATAGCTTCGCAGCTAGCAGAACATGCGGCAATGTACTCTGCTTCCGCTGTGCTGAGAGAAATACTAGATTGCTTCCTACTCTACCACAAGATCATGGTTGATCCCAAACTGAAACAACATTCGAAAGTGTTTTTTCTGTCTACAATGCTTCCTGCCCAATCTATATCAGTATATCCACTCAATGTGAAGTCATGATCTCCATCATAGCTGAGACCATAATCCATTGTACCTTTAAGGTACCTCATCGCATGTTTTGCAACCACTAAGTGAACACGTCTGGGCTCTACCAGAAACTGACTCAAGGTGTTCACTGCAAAACAGATGTCTGGTCTGGTGTTCATCAGGTACATCAACGATCCAATAATTTGTCTATACAGTGTGGAATCTATCAAGTCTGATGAAGTATCGACCAACAGCTTTAGCTTCGCTTCCATGGGTGTATTCATGGGCTTACATTCTAGCATGTTGAATCTCTTTAAGATTTTGACCGTGTACTTCCCTTGGTTAAGGAAGATCCTTTCTGGACTCTTCCATACCTCAAGACCTAAGAATTAATGCATTAGGCCAAGGTATTTCATTTCAAATTTTGCGGCAAGTCTCTGTTTACATTCAACGATGAGCTTTTCTTCTCCAGTTAAGAATAAGTCATCCACATATAGTAGTAACATTACTAGTTCATTATCCATAATTTTGAAGTAGAGATTTGAGTCTGCTTTATTCTTGGTAAAGCCTAAGCTCGTCAAGAAACTGTCTATACAGCCATACCAAGCTCTGGGAGCTTTCTTCAATCCGTATAAGGCTTTCTTTAATCTGCAGACATGAGACTTCCTGTCTTCTACCTCAAATCCTTGAGGTTTCTCTATATACACTTCCTCTTCGATGACACCGTTTAGGAAAGCTGTCTTCACATCCATCTGGTGTAGCTTCCACTTCATCTTAGTTGCAAGAGCTATAATGGTCCTGATTGAAGTGTATCTTTCTATAGGAGTGAATGTCTCTTCATATTCAAGCCCTTCCATCTGGGAAAAGCCACGAGCAACAAATCTTGCTTTATACTTCTCAATACTTCCATTAGCAGCATGCTTTATTTTGAAGAGCCATCTATAGGATACCCCATCTTTATTATTCGATCTGGGAACTATTTCCCATACTTCGTTCTTCATTATGGATTGGTATTCCTTTGTCATGGCATCTACCCATTCCTTCTTTTGAATGGCTTCTTCAAAGCAGGTAGGCTCTTCATCTAGTAGATTACACATCAAAGCCGTGTCACTGGAGAATGACTTTGGTCTTTTCACCTGTTTCGAGGTTCCTTCTGGAACACCATACTTCTCTCCATATTGAATAAGCTCTCTTGCCCAAGCATACTTTCTTTTATGGGAGAAGGCTCTTGAACTTCTGTTATATCATGGTCTTCAGGAGTCTCCTCATCAGGGGAAGTTACGACTTCTCTGGTTCTGCAGCTCTGGGAACTTTCCTCATGGATTCTGCAATCCTGGGATTTACAGGTTCCTCTTCATATACTTCTTCAAGCTTGCATCTTCTTGATTTATTAAGTGTTGCTTCTTCATCAAGGGTCACGTCCCTGCTGATCTCAATGTGGCGGTGACCAGGTATGTAGATTCTGAAGGCCTTGGAGACCTCACAGTATCCCACAACTATTCCCTTCTTTCCGGAGGGTTCCAACTTGTTTCTTTTCTCTTTCGGTATATGAATAAACACTCGACAACCAAATATTTTGAGATGGCTTACCTCTGGCTTCTTTCCGGTGAACATCTCTTCCGGTGTCTTGAGCCCAAGTGCACTATGGGATAATCGGTTTGCACATAAACAACTTCCATTGCTGCTTCTACCCATAAGCACGTAGGAAGATCTTGATCTTCATAGCTTCCAGCATGGTTCTGTTCTTCCGTTTAGCTACACTGTTTTGTTGTAGCTGAACTCTTTTGAGGTATATTCTCCTCCGTTATCTGACCTGAGTATCTTAAT
>JASDQU010104986.1:25138-37511 GCA_032191745.1 Picea mariana
TTGTGACCAAGCATTCTTCCATGGCAACCTGGAACTAACACACGAGGTTTCTCCTAGAGGAGGTGTTAGTTGTATCAGGCAAAGTATTTACCTTTATATGCTCACATGCTATCAAGTATAATACTTTACAAAGATTGTTGTCTCAACTATAGTCATCAACTTGTCATGTGTACCTTTGAATCTTGATTAATCAAACCTGGAGCTTTGTCCTCAAGAGTGAGTGCTTGCTTTTCTTCCAGGTCTCCTTCACTCAAGTGATGAGTACTTTCTTCAACCTGTTTGTTGTACTAAGACAATACACTATCTTGATAGAAGGTTAGGTTAGAGGATAAGCTCTGTGATCAACTTTTAATTCTTCTAATAATCTGATCATAGCTTCAACATGCAAAACTGATCAAGATAATTTCATAACAAATAGACACATATTAGAATAATCACACCTAGGTTGCAACATTCCTCTGATTGTGTTAGATCTTGAGATCCTTCTGGATCTATGGCAAGAGATCCCTTCTCCTGCAAATACTCTTTAGGATTTAACCATTAAACATATGTAAGTACATACCTTTGATAGCATTTGCAGGTAGTGGCTCCATCTGGTAGCAGCGGTAATCATTGCCAACTCTTGAGAAAATTTCAATGGTGATTGCAACTGGTTCTATGGCTGCAAATGCAACTGGTTCTACGGCTGCAAATGCAACTGGTTCTGAGACTACAACTGCAAATGCAACTACAACTTAGGGTTTTATGAGGAAACCCTAATTTTTCAAACTTTGAATTTTGAAATTCTGATCCAGGGGATAGATGCGCTGAGCTGAGGCGAGTTAGCTGGTGCAGTCGGAATTTTGAAAATCCAACTTTTACCCCCTCAAACTTGATCTGTAGATTTCTGGACTGGTGCTTCTGGTTTTCTGGTACTTCTGGTACTTTGGTTTTTTGGTTTTCTGGTACTTTGTGAAACTAGGGTTTCACTTTCCGAGATATCTAGCCACTGAAAAGGTGCACTCTAAGTGCCAAAATGATCCTTGGGGGAGGGCGCAACTTTCTAGGTGGTTTTGGAGCTGAAAAGCTTCACTTTTGAAAAACCCTAATTTGCAGGTACTGCAACAGTGACGTTTTTCTCTTGCGAAATATGTTTCCTTCAGGTTGGATTTGATACCATGTTAATGTTTTATGCCATTATTATAGTTCTTTGCATTTCAATAGATAAGAGAAACATAAGAACAATATCACTGATAAATACACATTCACAAGAGACACAACATTTATCATGGGAAACCCTCTAGGGGAAGAAAACCCAGCAAAAACTTCCTTATCATAAATTGCCAATACAATGTCAAGAGATAACTCAAACCAATATAGATAGTCCTCTCCAAAAGATGTGCCACTCTTCTCCCTCTCTCTTTTGCCAGTAATAGATCAGAACTTGTCTCTCAAACTGAGCAAGTGAGTTGTGTTCAAATGAGGCGCTAGCCTCCTATATTTATACAAGTTCTGGCACGTGTGAAGTGTCTCTTCACTGGCAGGGCCAACTTCTCAATATGGGTGGGTAAACCCACCTTTATTATATTTTTGGGTCTCTTAATTAACTGCTGGGGCCGACTTCTTATTCTGCCTATTATAATTGTCTGTTGACCAATCCGCAAAAGGGGATTTGGTCCTAATACAATTGCTGACATGATTAATCCACAATGGGGATTAATCCTATGAAAAAAATAACAATAATAATAAGAATACTCTTTGCAGTTACATTATTTCAACATCTATGACACCCAAATCTCGAGAAAATATTTTCTTCAAGAAAACTCATGATTACCTTATGTATTGCATTTCTTATTGGGATTGCTTCAATCCATTTGGTAAAGTAATCTATGGCTGTGAGTATCCATTTATGTTGTCCAGAGGATGGAGGATGAATTTCTCCAATGAAATCCAGGCCCCATTGTTGAAGAAGTCACCTTCAGGCTCCAAGTTAATGTTCCTCTTCATGCTCCAATTTAACCTTTTCCAACTTGTGTGAAGAAGTCACTGGTGACTGTCCCTTTTCCTCCTATGTACTTTCCATTATATCATCATCATTGATAATCACATTTTCCTTCTTAATAGAAGGATGGAATAGGGCCTTTGAATTCAACCTCAGCTTATTTGTTCCCCTGGTTTTAGATCTGCTGGGATAATTCACTACTGGTTTACTTTTTCCTTTCTTTCTCAATTTCTTACCTTTAACTCCTGCAAACATGTTCATCTTGTTTTTGTATGGACTACTTAAGCTTCTGCTTAGTCAATCCTTTGACACAAACCTCTTTGCAATCTTTAGGATTGTCTTTTGGAATAAGGGATTCAATCTGAGTTTGAATTTCCATCTCTGACTCTGTTTTTTATTTCTTTTTCTATGTTCTAGTCATCTTGGCTATAGGGAAATATTTATGTAAATCCTCAGTCTCCTGCTATGACTGCAATTTCCTTTTGTTGGATCGAGTTATTCTAGCTACAGGGGAACTTTCTTTCACTGTAACAACATGATTTTTAGGAGCCCTCTTTACGTTTTCATATTTATGTTCTAGAGTGGTTTTATGCTTGGATCTCTCTTCTTCAAGTTTGAGTGATTCCATCAACTAGTCCCAAGAACGCTGGACTTATCCCAATGCATACATAACCAGGGTTTTGATAAATCTTTGGTGAAATATACTTTTACCAATGATTGCAGGATGAGTTTGTATCCTTTTAGTCATATTTGAAAATCTTTTTAATAAAACGAAAGGAAAACACAGAGGACTATCACTATTCAAATGTGTCAACAACCTAATATGATAAATATGGACAAGGGAAAATCACCATTCACATGTAATGTACCTGCGAATAATCATCAAAGCAGTTTGTCATTCTTTCTTCATCCAACTCTATGGGATACCCTGATTCTAGTTAGGGATTTGATGTTCTGGAAGTAAAAAATGATTTACAATTTCAACAGGAAGCATCTCCTTCTTCCACCATCTCTCTCCATACACTGATAACATGCATGCAGTGCTATTTGAATGCTATGTCACATGTATCAAAACTTTTCTCACCAATTTCTCGAAGCCATCGAAATTTTGTGCAAACATCATGGAAATTTGTTCATGATAACCCTGCAATGTGGAACATAAATTAAGCCACCCTCCATCTCTAAATTTTTGTGAGATTTGAGGATAAGCCTCAAGCAATTCTACACCCTCTGGTTCTAAACAAGTGATTTGTCCACTTTTCTTAGGAGCCATGATATTGATTATAATCCCTGAAGATCTAAGAGTGCTTAAGGTTTCTATCAGTAGTATTTTTGGAACCTCTGAAAATATGAAAGTTGTGGAAGAGTTTCGTTACTTGCAAAACATGTTTAACCTTATACCCCGATATAATGAAGTGAATCATGTGTCATTAGGAATCATGGAGAGAAAACCTGCGATTTGGTATGAGCTTATTGAGTACAAACACAATTCCTTTGAGTAAGTATCAAAGATGGAAACACGACCTGATCATAATCATAAATGATATGGGATTTTAGGCAATGATCTCGGACAATTGCTGACATGATCTTGGGGAGTTTGTGCATTTGAAACAATTATTACTCTTGACACTACAAGAATAACAATATTCTTGTAGCACCTTTTTCTCTTTACATAATTTCAAATTTAAAATGAGAAAAAAGACTTGTATCTTGATGGAAAGATTCCAAATGTCTAACTCTAACTTTAATCACACTAAAACATGTCAAAAAATGCTTAGAAAKGATCATTCAAGCACACTAAAAGAGTATAGAAGAAGAAAATCAAAGCTTAAAATGATGCTAGGAATGGTAGGGTAGGGAAAAGAGTAGTTCAACAATCATTAACAAAATTAAGGACTAACATGACATATACATGTTAAATGTATAGAGATTGTCATGTAATAAAGTGATCCAAAGTATAGCAAGAAAACCAGTGTGAAATGAACAGTCTTATGAGCATATACCATAGATTATTATCACCAACATGTGCCAACATTCAAAGGAAAAGTAACTAGTGAATAGTGCTGCAAAATTTTCTCAAACTGTGTGACAAGGACAACAAATATGGAATATACCAACAACAATCTGTAAAGATCATATTGTTACCAATTCAAGTCACATTTATGTTTGTTCAATAAGTAAAATTCACATGTCAAATACATTAGTTAGCAATCTGTATTTGCAAGTATTATGATGACACTTAATCAACACTCCACAATGTTCTATGTTTATACTAGATTTCAAGCATAAACCCAAGCTAAAGAAAGATCCATAAGTGTTGGTCACTATAGAAGAGTATGACTGTGCAAGAAATGAAATCGACCAACAATATTACCTATGTGTACCCACATAAGACAAACCTTACAATTCTGCATTTATAACTAGTAAATAAAACCCTCAAACAGGGCAAATAAATAATGGCGTTTGGGCACTATAACTAGGTCGTTGGGCCTTGTTTTGCATCGATTTGATCTTAAAGACAATATAGAGTAAGGACATAGTAAAACATTTCAAGAATTGTGATATAACAAGTTGTTGATTCTTGAATCAGTTAGGACCAAAATGAAAACCTCACGAGGATATAAATCCCCTTGCATTTTTATAGAGGTGGTACTCCTCTTTACTTCTGTTTTTCTCGGGACTCTAGATTTTCAGAATGTGGGACTTTGCAGAAGTCCGCCATGATAATCAAAGAAGTATAAAATAACAAGGAATAAAATATGTTGTTTTGTTTTCAAATAAAGTTCCTGAGAAATGACCAGGAACCGCACACTTCATACATTCAACAAAAATAGATAAAATTTCTTCACATCCATCATAGTTTAAATAAAGATTTACGATCACATAAAAATAAAAAGAAGATGGTCTGCATGCATAAAAGAACTTTAACAGAGTGAACATGGGAAACTCAAATAAAGATAATGATAGATCAACGTCAAATACTTTATATTAAAAATTCAGGGTTACAAAGTACATTCGAGATTGTTCCTGATGTAGCTCTCTTGAAATTTCTAAAAAATATATAGTCTGTTACATATTATTTGAAATTTAAAATGCATTTGTCCTAAGGAATGGGATTGGGGCTTCTGCAGACCATAAAGCAAATAAATACAAGAAATAAGCTCGTAGAAGAAGGATGGTGGGTGAAAGTAGAACAAGAAGACCTGGAAAGAAGAAAACAATAAGTTATTAGACTTCGGTTAAACCTTTCTAGTGAAAGAGGTGGAATAACTAGATGAAGAAATTGATAAAGAAATAAAAATGTGATCAACGTAAACTTATTATGATGGTCTCTCATCAATATATTGATCCTTCACTTGATTTTTGTTGTCCTTTTATTGTCCTCATTAATGGTTACATGAATCGTCTCAACTATTTCTTTCCCTTTTTAATAAAAGTTTTTAAATAAACTTTTATTTTCACAATTTAATTAATTTCCCATTAAAATAGGACGACTGTAATTTAATTTTATGGAAATGAAAACCAAATTTTTAACCATGTAAACCACTTCTGATGTTCTATTCATCGTCTCAGCTTTCCAACGATATAAATTTTGTGCAAATCCATCGCTCAGATCTCTAGATATGAGCTCATGAAGTTGAGTTGTCATGCATGCCCATTAAAACTAAATCTGAATGATATTTTAATTTCTAAGAAAAATGTGTCAAATTTCATCACTTGAAACCTATACCACCATCTTCTACGTTGAAATACCATTCCAATGATATAAAGTTTGCACGATTCCGACACCCGAAGCTCAAGTTATGGCCTCTGTAAGATCGTGACTCAACCACCGTCAATTCGCTGCTTTGGGGCAATTTCACCCTTTGATTTCAAATTCATTTCTCACTCTTTGAAATTTTGACTTTTTATTCATAAATATTATCCCACATTCATTGGGATATCACAAATCTTCATGGTATATAATACTAAGTGTTTCATACACTTAGTAAGAAACAAAAAAGAGAATAAACTATGGAGCTTTGAGGATTTGGCCCTTGGAAAATTGTCGAATAAAATAATAAGTTTTTGGAAGCTTGTCATGGTCCACCTCATTCCCATTCAACACTGATGATTCACCCAAACAAATGTTTCCACATTTCATCACTCGGTAGGCCAACAATCTGCTAATAATAATCTGCCATATGTCATCCAATTAAATTACGCCATGTGTCACTTCTTATATGCTCCCACATGTCTCCATTAATTAGTTGCCATGTGGAACCATCCATTAATTGTCATGTTTATGTATCTCATTGGTTAATAAAGTGTCATGTGTCACTTGTGTATGTTCCTCATAGAACTTAGGATAGGAAAAATAGTATTGAGAATCGGTCGGACGAACTTGCATATAAATATGAAATAAATATCATCAACCCTCACCAACCCCCAGTGAACTCCCGTAACTCATATATTTGGCTAAGTGTTTGAGGAGTTGCATAGTAAAGAGTAGTAAAAAGAGTTGTGTGCATTATGAAGGTGATAGAAGTCAAAGTGCATTTCGAGGGTAGCGGAAATAAAGCATACTCGTAAGAAATAATAATGGATCACGTGAAATATGGAAATAATTATGGAAAATATGGAAAATAAAAATAATTGTATGGGAAATAAAAAGAAATACGTGAAAATTGGGAAGGGAAAAGGAAAGAAATGGAAAGTGAGATAATGAAAATGGAAAGGGAAAATAAAAATAAAAGGGAAATGAATGTGAAGGTGGAAAGGAAAAAGGAAAAATGGCTAAGTGTGGAAAATGGTAAGGGGAAAATGAGAGTAATAAGACAATGGGTGAAAGGAAAAATGGATAAGTGTGGAAAATGGTAAGGGAAAAATGAGAGTAATAAGACAATGGGGAAAATGACTAAGTATAAAATGAGAGAATGAATATAGGTGAAGGGAAATTAGAGGAGAGAACATGTCACTTAGAACATTTTTCATATTTCTTCTTGTAATACCTCCATGGGACTTCTGGACAAAAGTATGCATATCTTGGTCATGGAGACTCGGATTTTGATTCCTCGAAATGCATAGTGAAGCTGATACCGAGGGATGCATTATGGAATTACAATATTTCAAGGAAAATTTTCTTTTTGTACCACCTTTTATGAATTCAAGAGTGGGAAAAAAATAGGTGACCAAATTTTGGTCAACACAAGTGAGAAGTCCAATCATTGTCAGTAGTATCATTTGCATGCATTCAGATTTAAAACCTTGTAAACTAGAAAATAGATTGAGTTTAAGTCCACAAGAAACAAAATTGTTCCACTTAGTTCCTCATCGATTTCCTATATGTGAATGTATACACCAAGAAGAAATTACAACATTACAAAAATTTTGTGATGAATGATTTCATTAAGGGCTATACCTCATGTTCCAAGCATTTAGTTAAGGTAGCCCACAACAATAACCAAAATCAAACATTTCAAAGGTGCCTCAAATGTATTAGGGTTAGATCCAAGAGAAATGAACAATGAACTAGACCAAAACCCTTGTATATGTTAATACCCATAATTATTCTTTGAAGAACAAATTAGCATGTGTGAAATCCAAGTATTATTAGATATATCATTAAAAACCTTTTAGATCTAATAAAATCTAGACGAAAGGATGAAGAAAGGTCAAACCCTAGATTCCAAAGAAAACAAAAATAAAGAAAACAAAAAGGGAAAAGCTAAATTTTATGGGGCTTTTTGTGGTTGAAGAGAAAGATAGACTAGTGCCTAGGAAAGGGATATGGGGTCACTACACAAGTTTAAGTGAGGCTTAGGGTTTAAATATGAGGAAATGTTGAGGGAAACTAAGAGGATTTTCTATGAAGTTTTACCTAGGGGAAATAAGATTCTTCAAATTTGGATGGGACATTGGTCCATTAGGGAGCCTCTCTAAGTACTACTAAGGTGATCTCAAAACATGGCCATTTTCAAGAGGGAAGAGCACCTAGACATCCTACCTCAATGCAAAGAACAAAAAATTCAATGGTTAAAGGGATTAAGGCGAGAATTATATACCTTAGTTGCTCCTAAAAGTGGAGCAAGATGAACTTCTTTGGACTTGTAGTAGCTTTGTCCTCCAACAAACCTGAAAAATATTCTATCCAAACCCTTGAAAAATATCCTAAAACATCACATAAAAGAGTATATATACACAATAATTTCTTAGACAAGTTTTCTCGTTAATCTCCAACAATGAAAATGAGAGAGGCCTCCTCCTTTTATAGCTAAGGAGCCTCCTCAATACAATGAGTAATACAACTTGATAACTCAAAACCATTAGAAACAAGCATTGGCCCAAGTCAAAACCATGGGAAAATACAATAAATGGGACAAAGTAGCCCTCAAAACCCTCTGATACATGAGTGCCCCCCCTCAAAATAGTCAAATACAACAACATAGGGCCACACATGTGGACTAAAAGGGCCTAGAAGAAGTGTGCCCTCTCATAAAGTGTGTTAATGTCTCAAAATAAGTGAAGAACAAGTCAACAATATTCCAAGGACATAAGGCGCTCCTTCAACCAACTCCCAAGAGAAAGGAAGTGGACAAAGAAAGAAGTAACAACCTCCAATTGTGTGACTTCACCCCCACATGTGGGACATCCAAGGTAGAATCCAATTTCAATGGCACATGTGACCTTCTCAATAAGGGTTCACATCAAGTAAAGTATTGTGGTCAATGCCACACCATATTATAGTCAATGTAACCACTTGTAACCACCACAACAACCTGAAATCACCCCCTAGGAGTCCTCAAATGCACTAATAAACTCCCACGTGTGCTACAAGCAGGGAATAATAATGCATGTGCGTGAGCAACATGTCCAACTAAGCAAGGAGGCCAAAACTTGAACGGTCCATGTGGCAAGTGTGATGATGTGGCATCTTTGTCATCGTCTAATGCACAGTCACTGATTTCAAAGTAGTGACACATATCCCAGTGTAATACATGGATCCCAATGACTGTAGATATGACCAAAATTGAGTACATAGATCCCAATGCAATGCCACAGATCTTGAGGCATGGTACATGAATCCCCATGCAAGGTACCCACTTGGAGTGATGGGTCTAGCTTCTTGAAAAACCATTAGGTGATACATACCTAGTGATTTCTCTTAGCACAACATAACAATAAGGGTTAGTTTTAATATTTGCCTAAGTTTTACCAGAGGGAACAATATTAACCCTTGTACATGTGACAAATACTAGAACAACAAGTATTTCCCAAGTCCCTATGTGAAATATATGCAATGTGATGAATAATTATGGAAAGAGGAAGGGAAAAAACTCATGTGATGACCCTCAAATTTATTTTATATGTTGCACAAGTTTTATTATTTTATTCATCTAGATTTCATGAGATAGGATTTTATAAAATATAATTCAAGAGGGAGCTTTAACATTAAGTTATCTATCCTTGGCACTATTTCTTACTACCCTTTTTTTCCTTTTTCATTATGTGTTCATTTTATTAAACAAGTCCCATTTTCTTTAGATATTTATAGACAAGCTAGGGACTACGGGCATTGGCCTCACGACGAGGTGGCATTGCTCAATCTTTTATATTTTGGCTTTTGGCTTTATTTCTCCTCACCTCTATCCTTTTTGGATTTATTAGTTTAGGCTTTGTTTATTATACCTTTTTGGTGATATTTGATAAGTCATACATGATCATGATAGATATTTTATGGACATAATGAAGTGAAACAGGGAAAGTGGAAAGTGTCTAGCATGGTTAGAATGTGGAAAATGCTATCTTGGCTAGTTAACCAATAGTACAAATTGACCCGAGAAATGACAACACTTCTAAAGGAAAATATGGTCCTCCAAGGTACAATGAGGAAAATAATAAAATTATGTATGTTATGAAGTGCTATCGGATTTGATTTTAGTGTTTACCACTTTCATGAGTAACCAAGAAGTTATAGAATCACATCCAAATGAACTACCAATACATGGAATATCAAGATAGATCATAGTGAAACCATAATGTACCATCCAAAATGCATCTATCATCTAAGGAGTGATGGAGGAGGATCAGATATGCTATAGATGAGCTAGCACAATCATACATCTAATGGAGATAATGAGAAGAACTGTATGATTCTGGAGAAGATGAGTAAGAAAGCTCATGCAACCGACAACATGACACCCTTGTGAGGGTACCTTTGAAGTCATCACCCCTTGGGGGGTAACATCTGGCTCCTACTTAGGGACATGCAATGTAATTCTAGAGTGTATGAGAACTCCAAATTCTCTCACAGATCTGTGATCTACACATCATCTAACTCAACAAAGACATCAGTAGGGGCGAATCTACCACCCCAGTGACAAAAATAATATTTTGCAGAAATCAAAATTCTTCAATAAGTCTAGGCATGAAAATAAAACATGAGAACATATGCCAAAAAATATTCTAAGGATAATCATATGCATCAAGAAGTCAATCAGGAAATTCATGAAAACAAACACAAAAATGAAGGCAAGCAAGTGCAAGGAAAACAATCACACATCCTACACTACTTCTCAAAAGAGCTTATTCTTTCATACCCTACTGGCTAACTAAGAGATGTTTCTATTAGGTGAAATCAAATATCCATTGAAACCACTTGAAGATATCATCACCAACTTGAATCTTCCCCTTGTGTTTGGTTATTAGCCAAAACAGGGATATGTTAAGCACCAAGTGGGTACCAAGCAAAATTTTGGTCACTCGTAACTCTAGAACCAAGGTACGGTCATATCTATGAAGTAAAAGGCCCAAAATATACCAAGGTTGGTTCATATCTCCACAAACTTCCTTCATCCAAATGCAAGGTACCAGATCTATTATAATAGTTGAAAACATAAATATTGCAGAGAATAACAGTGGAACAACACAATAGATGAAATCACAACACCAAAATAATACCTTTATTGATAGGAGACAATGTTCACTTACCTCTTCGAGGGGGAAACCTCCATCAGAGCAGTGCTCTATTACAATAATTCTCAATACAATACTTCTCATACCCTAGACTCCTATTTATACTAAATCTATCTACCAAAAGAACAATCTAGAGGAAGATCTTCTAGAAGAAGAAGATTATATTAGGTCTTCTTACATTTGACTTATTCTTCCTTATTACTAGGCCTTATTAATATTGACATTTATTACATGGAAAATATATTATTCTACCTATGTGAGGGGTTAGGGATGTTAGGTCCCTAACATGCCCTTCCCCTTAAAAGATAACCTTGTCCTCAATGCTTGAGATGAGGAAATTGTTGTAGAATGGTAGTTGGCTCCCAGGTGGCATCTGTTGGAGTTGTATCTTTCTGTTGTACTAACACTTCCTTGATGGTGCACTGACGAAGAGGAAATTCACGTTGGTCCAAGACTGCTTGTGGCTGCAACCATATGGAGCCTTTTTCAGCCAACTTAGGAAGGCTGGTTTGAGTTTGGAACTTAGTTCCAATCACCTTCTTTAAGAAAGAGACATGAAAAACATGATGGATCTTAGAATGACTAGGAAAAACTAATTGATAGGACACTTGTCCCATGCGCTTGAGAATTGTATAAGGACCATAAAATTTGGGTGCTAGTTTCTGACAATGTTCAACCTTGAGTGAAGTCTGCTTATAAGGTTGAAGTCGAAGAAACACTTGATCTCCTTCAAAAAATTAACGTTCGAAGCAACCTTTATCTTCTTGTTCATGTGATTCTAAGTCATGACCAAATTTTCTTTGAGGGTGTGGAGAATATCCTCACGAACTATAAGAGTTTGGTCAACTGCCCGGACCTTCAAGACACTGGGCATGTATGAGAGAATTGATGGTGGATTTTGTCCATATACTACTTCAAAAGGAGTCATGCGAGTAGTTGTATGGTAATAAGTGTTGTACCATCATTCAAATAGTGGTAACCATTGAGCCCACTAATTTTGTCTTTTAGATGCAAAACACCTCAAATATGTTTCCAGACACAACTTCAATTTGACCATCAGTCTAGGGATGATAGGTGGTGCTGAGATGAAATTGGGTGCCATGTATATTGAATAGTTCTTGCCAAAAATTGTTGGTGAAAGTGGGATCTCGATAAGAAACAATAGAATGAGGCATGTCATGAAACTTGAAGACATGATCCATGAAAAGTTGAGGCACAATGGAGGAAGTAAATGGGTGTTGAAGAGCACATAAATGAGCATAATTGGAAAGAAGATCAAATACCACCATGATGACTAACTTATTTCCCAATTTAGGTAAGCCAACAATGAAATCCATAGAGATATCCCTCCAAATAGCATGTGGAATCAAAATCGGTTGTAGTGTGCTAGGAGCTTTGAATGTTTCTTCATTGTTGCGTTGATAAACATCACATTCT
>JASDQU010104986.1:44838-73161 GCA_032191745.1 Picea mariana
CTAAAAACCCTAGACATCCAAAAACCTAACCGTAGGAGATCAAGTGCCAAAAGTCATGTGGGCCCCATTTGAGTAAGTCAGTACATCAACTTCACGAGGTCGTAACGTTTGCATACAATCTCTGTTTTAGGCGCACGATAGCCCATTGGAAAGGTATCATTGAGGAGATTCATTTTGGGGGCTCGATTATGCCTTCGACTATAAAATAGAATCTCGATCCCGAAAACCTTCATTTAGGACCTCAAAATGGCCCCATAAGTTAAAACTGTTAAAAATAGTAAATTGCCAAAATTGCCAGAAAATTGTTTTGAGCGAGTTGGAAAAGGTGGGTGGCCATCGATATCCACTTGGATCAATCCTCCCTCCTTAGGAAGAAATGGTATCCATTGTGTTGAGTTCCCCCATTAGATGAGAAAATTTCTGCTGAATTTGGCCTCGGGTGAGCCACTTGCCTTGGTGCAGGAGCTACCCTGCTTTGACGACTCGATAAAGTTGGATCCTTTGTTGTTGAGTGCCCTTGATCTGTGTTTTCACAATATTATCATTGGATTCTTGTTGCATGCAATCATAGTTGATCTATGTTGGTGTCAACTGCTCTGCTATCTTTGAGGTGTCCAATAATGGTGGGAAATATGGCCGAAGGAGAGCCACGTTGAAGACTGGGTGTAGGCCAAGGAAAGGGGGAATGTTGAGCTCAAAAGCATTGTCACCCAAAACCTTGGTGATGGTGTACGACCCATAACCGAGTGGGAAAATATTACGATGGGGCCCTGTAAGGCGTTCTTTCTACAAGTGCAACCAAACTTTGTCTCCCACTTGAAACTTATGTGGCACCCGATGTTGATCATGGCTCTGCTTATACTTGGCATTAGACTTCTGTAGAATATCTTGAACCTGTTGGTGGATTTGATGGATCTTCTCAATGAACCGGGTGTATTTGTCAACTTCTAGTGGATTAGGGGACAATTCAACCTAGGTGGTCACCAGGGGTAGTGAAACATCCTTGGGGCCCAATGGTTGGAATCCCAACCCCACCTGAAAGGGGTTGTGCCCAGTTGAGTTATGCATGGCTCAATTGTAGCTATGTTGGACATAGGAAAGAATCTCATCCCATGTGCATAGGTGTTTTGAATTGTACATGTCCAGGATATGTACGATCATCCAATTGATGACCTCAGTTTGGCCATTTTCCTGGGGGTGGAAGGAAGTGGATTTGGTGAGCTTGGTATCCAACAATGACCAGAGGCTCGACTAGAATGTGTGAGGAACCAACTATCATGGTCTAAGATAATGGTTTGTAGGATCCCAAAATGTACTCATACTCATTCAAATAAGATCTTGGCAGTGGCTTCTGTTGTGATGTTCTTCTTGCAGGTGGCTAGAATCACCATCTTGGAAAAGTGATCAACAACCCCAAAAACATAGTCATTTCCCCTCTTGGTGGATGGGAGGCCCAACATGTATTCCATTGAGATGGATTCCCATGGCCTATCAGGAGTAGGAAGAGGGGTGTACAAGCCCTGTTTCTTAGTGGTCGGTTTGGAAATAACACAGGCAGTGCAAGACCTGATATACTTGTCGACATCTTGTCGAAGTTTTACTCAGTAGAAATGTTTCTGCAACACTTCCACTATCTTTTTGACACCAAAGTGTCCTACCACCCAAATGTATTGAGCTTCCCAAATCATCTTCTCACACTCACTTGATGGAATGCAAAGATGGCCCAGACGACACAAAAACCCATATTGAAGATGGAAATTTGAGACCACTGAGTTCGCGCCCAGCATTTTGTAGGTGGTGGATAAGTCAGGGTCTGTCTTGTAGAGGTGGGTCCATCTGGAGGTCTCGTGGTCAAAAGAATATAGCACTGTGGTGAGTGTCACGACTGTAGGTCAGCTGAGGAAATCAACAACTCGGTTGGTACTTCCTATTTTATACTTGATGTTGATGTGGAACTGCTGTAAGTATGTGGACCACTTTTGATGGTGGCCATTCTACAATTTTCCTTGGGTCTTCATGAACTGTAGTGGCTTGTGATCAGTGTGGATGAATGTCTCCTTCCCGAGAATTTAATGTCTCCACTGGCGGCAGAATTTCACAATGGAGTGCATTTATTTTTCGTAAGTAGGGTACTTATAGACAACATATGATAGTGTCTCACCATGATATGCCATGGGGTGGACATGTTGAGTTAGAACAGTGCCCACAATATAGTTTGAAGCATCTGTCTCAATCTTAAAGGGATGTTGCAGGTCCAGTAATGAAAGTACTGGGGATGAGCACAAACAATTATTCAAGTCATCGAAGGATTTTTGTTGAGACAGAACCCACACAAATTTTTCCTTACCGCCACCCCTAGTTACTTGGCTAAGGGCCCATGCGATATGAGAGAATCCCAACACAAACCTGCAATAGAAATTGGCAAGGCCCAAGAAGCTCTGAAGTTCAGTGAGTGTGGTTGGGGATGGCTAGTCACAGATGACCTGGATCTTCGTTGGATCCACATGCACACCATGTCGATCAACGATGTAGCCTAAGTAATGGACCCTGTCCATGCCGAAGGAGAATTTTTCCAAGTTTACATATAGTTTGTGCTACCGTAGGGTGTGCAGAACCTGTTGAATATGATGCAAGTGTTCCACCCAAGTCTTGTTGTAGATGAGGATGTCATCCAGATACACCACTACAAAAGTATTGGTGAAAGGTCGAAGGATATTGTCCATCATCCTCATAAAAGTTGTTGGAGCATTTTTCAAACCAAAGGGCATGACCAACCATTCAAAAAGACCTTCTTTTGACTTGAAGGAGGTCTTCCATACACATGTTTGTTCTATTGGGACCTGGTGGTATGCTGCAGACCCCCAACCTGCAGGTCGAGATCCACTCATAGGATCGTTCAAATCTCCCTCTCTGAGCTGAAGTGGCTCTTTTGGATCCCTATCGGAACCTTCAACCAATTGATCCACATGTCTTTATGAGCTGAGCCTTTACAAACACCAAGCACCAACTCGAGTCCCCTTGACTATAATAGTGTCACACCCTATTCAAATTCGGGACTTTAGGGTTCGCGACTTCGCGATACCTGTCGTCGATTTTATCGGCCTTCCAATTTCCGAAACCCGAAATGACGAATCCCCGAAATGTTTCCATGTCCCCCTCTTACACGCCTTATCACGTTTCTCAATTTTGGGAATCTTGAAACAAAGAATCCCAACCTTCCATCTTCCGAAATGACGAAATGCCGAATTTTGACATGTTATCAAATGTTGGCCCCACAAGGAAACTTCCACCTTTTTCAAAATTTCGCACTTCGTGATTTTGCGAATCCTGATGCCAAGCTCCTAGCTCTTCGACCTTCAAAACCTCAAACTCTGAAATAGTACCTCCAACGGGATCAATGGATATAAGCCTCCCTTCAATCTAAAAGCTAGCGTGATTTTGGACTTTCAGATATCGGGAGTTTGAAACTCTCGATTCCAAACCACTGTCCTCTTAGGTTCCCGAACCCCAAAATGATCTGATGGCTCACAACAGGTCATGATCAACGGTCCACGTTGATTCTGGATCCTAGAGTGGAAAGCTTGCTTGCCTCTAACCACCCTGCAACTTCCCTAGATCCTATGGTCCTCGTGAATTCAAAAGTTTTCCTGGGAGAATTCTGACCATCCGTTCTTCCCTTAACAACTTCTGCGAAATGAACAAGGTACTCCTTCGTCAGAACTTATCCACCTGCAAAGCAACTTCGCTTTGCCGCACTTTGAATAATTCAAAGGCACTAACCCTCCTGAGCTTTCTTGTAACTCAAGTCTCCAAAAGACTCCTGCACACACTCCTTGCGGCAATCCCTCAAATACTTCTAAGTATTTGAACTCTTTGACTCTGTGCACCTTCTCTGCAATAGCAGTCCTTCAACTCCCCTTTTGTTGATAAGTTCTAAGACTTCCAACGCCTGCGCACTCCTTGCACGACTTCTGTTCTTCAGCTACACTTCTGTGGGAATGAGAACAATGGTATCTCTCCTGAGCTTTTAGAGATAAACTCTGAGCCTTCGTCAATGCACTCGTTGTGGACGATTTCACTGCACTCCTTGCATGAACTTCTTTTACTCAGGAAGAGAAACAATTGAAATTCCTTCTCTCTCTCTCTCTCTCTCTCTCTTAGACTTCAAACATTCAACTGGAAATCACACATTCACATAATATTAAAGTAAATGCATAACAGAGAATAACAACCATGAGCATATCATTCAACATGTATACACATAAAGCATCATAACACCATGAATTTGAATCAAAGCTTCATATATAAATTCAGAACTTCTGTACATGGGTTCTTCTCTACAACTTTTTGCTACATCTCTTTCTTCTCTATGCTCTATGCTCTCATGTTCTAATGATACAAAGATACAAAGATTGGGGTGTCTATATTTGTTTTCCCTCCTACTCTCTAAACTGTCAAATCTAGAATTCAAATCTACCTACTTTCATTAACTATGCATAAATGCCTCTATCTCCTATAGATGAGAGCGAATTGCTCATGATCTATTTACATCCTCCAAGATATAAATGCAGGGTAAACCTTCTAGCTATTACATTAATATTCCAAAACATTCCAAAACGTGTGCTGGTGGTCTTCCAGCTGTCTTTCGCCTTCGCACTTGCTTGCTGTTGGCGATGCTCCAACATCAGACTCCCTCACTTGAAAATTTTCATGGACTCTTGTTCATGAGTTCTTGCATGGTCTGTCCATGCTTCTGAATTTCTGCTTCATTCTCCTAGCTGGCATCTTCATCTGGATGTCCTTTCCATTTGACCAAGTATTCAAAATACTCTTTTCTTCTGGTCTTCTTGCTGACTCTCTTGTCAAGTATACTTTCCATCTATGGCTTTTCAGCTGCAGGCATTTGTTTAGTCCATTGAACTTTTGTCTGTTCACTATCTTCTCCTACTTCTTCATCTCTGTAAGGGTACAAATCTGAGATATTGAATATCGGTGAAATTCCGATCCCATTGGGTAATTCAATCTCATATGCATTTGCCCCAAATTTCTTCAAGACTTGGCATGGTCCAATCTTCTTCATTTTTAGCTTGTTATATGTTCCCCTTGGGAACCTTTCCTTCCTCAGATGTGCAAGTACCAGATCATCGACTTCAAACTAAATTTCTTTCATGTGCTGATCTTCTCTACATTTATTCTCTTGATTCGAGTTTTGCAAACGTTCCCTCACTTGGCTGTGAAGTTCCTTCATCGCTTCTAAAAAATCCTCTACACTAGCATTCCTGAATTCATTATGTCCTGAATCCTTCAATTCATAAACTCTCATTGGCTGCATTCCATACACAATTTGGAATGGAATCTGCCCTGTTCTTCTATTGATCGAATCATTATAAGCAAATTTCGCCTATGGAAGAATGTGATCCCACTGACTGTGGTGTTCAGTCACTAGGCTCCTCAATATATCTCCCAAGATTCTGTTCACAACTTCTGTTTTCCCATCCGTCTGAGGATGATAAGTTGAGATAAATGAAAAACTTGTCCCCAACTTCTTCCATAAAGTCCTCCAGAAATGTCCCACAAATTTGGTGTCTCGATCCGAAACAATACTCCTTGGTAAGCCATGAAGTCTGACAACTTCCTTGGAAAACAGGTTCGCAATATGTGTTGCATTGCTGGTTTTCTGGCATGGTATGAAATGTGCCATCTTTGAAAATCTGTCTACCACCACAAAGATTGAATCAAATCCTCTTTGTGTTCTTGGCAGACCCAATATAAAATCCATGCTCACTGCATCCCACGGCCTCTCAGGTATGGGTAATGGTTGGTACAACCCTGTATTCTGCCTTTTTCCCTTTGTGTGCTGACAAATTCTACATTTGTCCAAAAACCTTTTGACATATATCCTCATACCTGGCCAAAAATATGAGCCATTCAGTTTTGAGAACGTTTTGTCATGACCGAAATGTCATGCCAACCCTCCACTGTGTTTTTCTTTCAACAGATTCTCTCTCATGGAGCATTTTGGAATACATAATCGATTTCCCTTGAATAATAATCCATCCTGGATCATATATTCAGTCCATTGATTTCTGTCCTTGAGAATTGGATTCTCAAATGCCTCATACGCCTCTTTGAAATCTAGATCACCTCTGTACATGTCCTTGAGGTTATCAAAACCCAATGTTTTGACTCTAAACTCCTGCATAAGCAAACATTTCCTGCTCAAAGCATCAACAACTTTGTTAGCAGTTCCAGAAATATGCTTAGTTAAAAAAGTAAAATTTTGCATGTATTCAACCCATTTTGCATGTCTTTGGTTCAACTTCTCTTGTTGAGTCACGAGTTGTAAGGCATGATTATCACTGTACAAAACAAACTCTTTAGGAACCAAATAGTGTCTCCATTTCTTCAGCGCTTGTATGACTACATAAAATTCCTTGTCATATGTTGAGTATTTAATCTTCGCCTCATTCAGTTTCTCACTGAAGTATGCAATCGGTCTATCATCTTGGCTCAAGACCGCTCCAATTGCAAATCTGCTAGTGCCACACTTGACCTAGAACGTCTTACTGAAATCTGGCAACACCAGAATTGGCTGTTTAGTAATCTTCCTCTTCAACAGATTGAAACTCTTCTCTGTTTCCTCTATCCAGTGAAAGTTTTGTGCCTTTTCTTTACCATATCCATCATCGGTGCGCTAATCCCACTAAAATTTCGAATGAATTTCCTGTAGAAACTAGCTAATCCATGAAAGCTTCTAACTTCAAATACACTTTTCGGTGATGGCCAATTCTTAATTGCCTCAACTTTATCTGGATCCATTTTCATCTCATTTGCAGAGATAACAAAACCCAAATAAATGATTTATGTCCTCGTAAATGATGACTTCTTCATATTTATCAACAATTTCTCTTGTTGTAGTCTCCTCATCACTGTAGCCAAATGCTTCAAGTGTTCTGTTTCTGTTCTACTGAAAATCAATTTATCGTCAAGATATATGATGGCGAATTTTCCTATGAAATCCTTCAGGACTTCATTCATCAATCTAATGAAAGTACTAGGCACATTTTTTAATCCAAACGGCATAACAAGCCATTCATACAACCCTTCATTCGTCTTGAATTTTGTCTTCTATTCATCACCTTCTCTCATACAAATTTGATGATATCTGCTTTTCAAATCAATCTTTGAAAAGAATCTTACTCCACTCAAGAAATCCATCAAATCATCCATCCTTGGCAAAGGAAATTTATATCTGATGGTAATCTTGTTGATTGTTCTTGAATCTGTACACATCCTCCAGCCTCCATCTTTCTTTGGGCTGAGCACTGTTGGAACAACACATGGACTCAAGCTTTCTCGAATCAACCCTTTGTCCATTAAGTCCTGGACTTGTCTCTTGACCTCTTCATTTTCCTGTGGCGTCAATCTGAACGTTGTTTTGTTTGGTAAACTAGCTCCAGGTATAAGATCAATGTGATGACTTATACTTCTAATTAGTGGCAACGAACGAGGTAGTTTGTCCACTACTATATCAACAAATTCTTCCAGCAACTTCTGGATTTCCTCTGGCAAATCATCCACTCTTGTACTGGTCAACACAATTCTAGGCTTCCTGACCATAATAAATTGTGTATCTTCCTTCTTCTTAACCTCCTTAAGAAGTTCCTTCCCACTCATGAGAAGTATAGTGTTGTTTACCTCAGGTTTCACTTATTTATCCTTAATCGACAACACCATGCGAGTTCTCCCATTCTTCTCTAGGGTGTTTGTGTTCTTTCTCCCATCATGAATCACATTCCTGTCATATTGCCATGGTCTACCCAACAATAGATGACAAACATCCATGGGAATAACATCACATAATATTTCATCCTTATATCCTCCTATTTTAAATTCAACTAAACATTGTTTAGTGACATTTACCTGATGTCCTTTTGTAGCCACAAAACTTTGTATGGGCTTGGATGTTCAATAGTCTCCAGCTCCAGCTTTTCTACCATCTCTATAGAAATGAGATTGTCTGTGCTACCACCGTCCACAATGACTTTTCATACCCTATCTTTGGTCTTGCAAGCAGTCCTAAAAAGTTTGTTCCTTTGGGCTGGATTCTTCGCTTCCTTCTCTGACGTTAAGAGAACTTTTCTCATTATCAATGATCTTCCACCCTCAGCATCTTCTGCCTCAAAATTCCATCCTTGTGCTTTGGCAATGTGAGTTTCACCTCCTTCCTTCTTTATATATGGACATTCATAGGATTTGTGTCCATTTTTTCCACATGTAAAGCATTTTATTTCTCCACCTCTGCCTCTTCCTCTTCCTCTGGTTCGAGGAAAAGTATTTATATCAGCATACTATCCTCTCTGTGAGCTTCCTCCTCTCTCATGCTGAGTTTGAGGTTTCTTCCACTCTTCTTGAGGTTTCTGAGCTCTATCTTGGGCAACTGCTTTGCCTCTAGCTTGACTTCTGCCTCAGCTTCTTTGACCTTGCTTTCGGCTCAACTTCTCTTTAGCTTTTAGAGCCATCTGATAAGCATATTCCACATTTCTAAGGGTCATCATGCTCATATCCTCTTGAATGTCGTATCTTAGACCATTCATGTACCTAACAACCTTTTCATCATCACTTTCCCAATGACTTGCTTTGATGTTTAGTTTGTAGAACTCTTCAGTGTATTCTTTCATTGTCATCAACTTCTGTCTCAAGTTCTGCATCCTCCAAAACAAAGTAATTTTATAATCCTTGGGTATGAATTTTGCCTTCATCTTCGCAACCATTCTATCCCAGATTTTGATTTTCTGCTTGCCTTTGTAGCATCTGTCATCTTGCAGTTCATCCCACCATAATGTTGCATGCCCTTTAAATCTTGTGATAGCATGTTTGACTTTCTTGTCTTCCTCGAAATCCTCATAGTCAAAATATTTATCCAGAGCTCTAATCTAGTCTAGAAGCTCTTCAACATCTAAGTTCCCTTCATACATGGGAATCTCCATTTTTTCTCTGGCACCTATCCTTGCGACAACCCTGAATAGACGTTTGTCTACAACATCTTCGGTTGCGATTTCTTCTCCCTCGTGTCTAGCTTCATTTTCACTTTCGACCTCGCTGATATCCCCAGAGTCAACTATGCACCTCTGTGCTATCTCCATGGCATCAATCATAGCACGTAGTTCGCGCATTTCCCTTTCCACTGCTGGATGAGGCATTGGTYTATCTCTCCTTCTTGGTGGCATGGCTAAGAAATATTCTTCCTTCCTCTGCTACAGAAAGCAAAGGCTCTTTCTATGATTTTGATACCCCAACTGATGTGTACCAGAGTACTCCTTTCCCTTCTCACTTTATCTTCCTGAAATATACAAACAGAGTTAAGCTCTAATACCACAACTGCCGCAGACCCCCAACCCGCAGGTCGAGATCCGCTCACAGGATCATTTAAATCTCCCTCTCTGAGCCGAAGTGGCTCTTTTGGATCCCTATCAGAACCTTCAACCAATTGATCCACAAGTCCTTATGAGTTGAGCCTGTGTTTACAAACACCAAGCACCAACTCGAGTCCCCTTGACTATAATAGTGTCACACCCTATTCAAATTCGAGACTTCAGGGTTCACGACTTCGCGATACCTATCATTGAGTTTATCAGCCTTCCAACTGCCGAAACTTGAAATGACGAATCCCTAAAATTTTTCCACGTCCCCCTCTTACGCGCCTTGCGTTTCTTGATTTCGAGAATCTTGAAACAAAGAATCCTGACTTTCCGTCTTTCGAAATGCTGAAATGATGAATTTCGACATGTTATCAAATGCTGGCCCGACAATGGAACTTCCACCTTTTTCGGAGTTTCTCACTTCGCGATTTTGTGAATCCTGATGCCAAGCTCCTAGCTCTTCGACCTTCAAAACCTCGAACTTCGAAATAGTACCTCCAATGGGATCAACATCTATAAGCCTCCCTTCAATCTAATGGATAGCATGATTTCGGACTTTCGGATATCGGGAATTCAAAACTCTCGATTCCAAACCACTGTCCTCTTAGGTTCCCGAACCCCGAAATGATCTGACAACTCACAAAAGGTCATGATCAACAGTCCACATTGATTCTAGATCCTAGAGTGGAAATCTTGCTCGCCTCTAACCACCCTGCAACTTCCCTAGATCCTATGGTCCTCATGAATTCAGAAGTTTTCTTGGGAGAATTCTGACCATCCGTTCTTCCCTTAACAACTTCTGCGAAATGAACAAGGTACTCCTTCATCGGAACTTATCCACCTGTAAAGCAACTTCGCTTTGCCGCACTTTGAATACTTCAAAGGCACCAACCCTCCTGAACTTTTTTGTAACTCAAGTCTCCAAAAGACTCCTGCATGCACTCCTTGCGGCAATCCCTCAAATACTTCTAAGTATTTGAACTCTTCAACTCTGTGCACCTTCTCTGTAATAGCAGTCCTTCAACTCCCCTTTTGTTGATAAGTTCTAAGACTTCCAATGCCTGCACACTCCTTGCACGACTTTTGTGCTCTAGCTGCACTTCTGTGGGAATGAGAACAACGGTATCTCTCCTGAGATTTCAGAGATAAACTCTGAGCCTCCATCAATGCACTCCTTGCAGACGATTTGACTGCACTCCTTGCAGGAACTTCTCTTACTTAGGAAGAGAAACAATTGAAACTCCTTCTCTCTCTCTCTCTCAGACTTCAAACATTCAACTGKAAATCATACATTCACACAATATTAAACTAAATGCATAACAGAGAGAATAACAACCATGAGCATATCATTCAACATGTATACACAGAAAGCATCATAACACCATGAATCTGAATCAAAGCTTCATATATTAATTCAGAACTTCTATACATGGGTTCTTCTCTACAACTTTCTGCTACATCTCTCTCTTATCTATGCTCTATGCTCTCATGTTATAATGATACAAAGATACAAAGATGGGGGTGTCTATATATGTTTTCCCTCCTACTCTCTAAAATGTCAAATCTAGAATTCAAATCTACCTACTTTCATTAACTATGCATAAATGCCTCTATCTCCTACAGATGAGAGCGAATCGCTCATGATCTGTTTATATCCTCCAAGATATAAATGCAAGGTACACCTTCTAGCTATTACATTAATATTCCAAAACATGTGTTGGTGGTCTTCCAACCGTCTTCCGCCTCCGCGCTTTCTTGCTACTGGTGATGCTCCTACATCATGGTAGCTAGACTTCATATCAATCTTACTAAAGTATTTGGCCCCCGTGAGTTGATCAAGGAGGTCATCGATTCGGGGAATCAGGTACTAGTTTTAGACTGTGATTTTATTTAGGGCCCAGTAATCAATGAAGAGTCGTGAGGTCCCATATTTCTTCTACACCAGCACAATTGGGCTCCCACAAGGCTATGAGATGGGACATATGTACCCCTTGTGGAGCAGTTCTTGGATCTGTCTCTTGATCTCCTCATTTTCTAATAGAGAGAGGCAGTAGATTGGCCCATTAGGTAGCGGTGTGCCTGGGGTCAGATTGATGGGATGCTTGACCTAGCAGTGTAGAGGTACCCCAGTAGGAGAGGAGAAGATATATGAGTATTCTTCCACAACCTTATCTACTTGCTTCTGTTGTGTGGAGATATCAGCCACAGAGGCCCTGGATGTGGCTGCGAGCTTTCGCTCACTTTGAGAGTGAATCACGAAGAAGACAAATTTCTCGGTCTGAGCGATGACCTTCCTGCATTGCTTTGCAGAGATCAAGGAAATAACACTAGGAGGGACTACCTCGGGTATCCTGTACAATTTCCTGTTCAAAGTAATAGTAACACTACGAGGCCTATACTCATATAGAACATGATGTTTCCATAAATAAGGTTGGACCAAAATAACATTATAAACTTTAAGAGGAGAAACATTACACAATACCTCGTCTTTGAAGGGCTTGATGTTGTATGACAATCAACACTGTTGGCTAATGCGGAGGTTGCTTCCTTGGAGGATCCATCCAATGGTGTAGGGTTGTGGGTGCAACATTGTCGGTAGGGCCAACTGCTTGATGAACTATGCTAAGATGAGGTTCTTCTAGATACCACTATCAATGATGAAGTGCATCGAGGTGTCTTTTACCAACATCTATGAATGGAAGAGGTGATCGCCTTCTTTTGGCTCGTTAGGTTCACCAGGCTGGAGCTTGGTGGTAGAAACAATGGCACTAGGTTTTGCGTCAATGGTCCGTCTTCCCCTTTCTGGTTTTGAATCAAATTCAGAACCCGCATCTCAGTCAAAGGCTTTTGCTTCAGTCATGAGCGACTTCTTTGAGCGACAGTCAGCAGTGTTATTCCAAGGGATATTATGGAAGTCGCACCACTTCCCAGTATCCTTCTTTGTCTTTTCGATGTCCTTCTTTGCTTGTGGCTTGGATTGGTTGTCCTGATATTGTCCATATTTTCTTTGTCTTTTGTTCTGTGGGTTGGGGCCACCCCCTCCCGACTTTTCATCTTCTGTTTAAGCTTCTTCTCGATTTTGACAACATATCGGTAGGCCTTGCCCAAGGACGATATGGCCATAAATTCCATTTCAGTCTAGATGTATCTATGCAAAGCACCATGATACTTGAGCACCAGATGTTGATCTAAATCTTTGATACCCATCTTGGTGCGTAATGTATGGAAGATATTTGTGAACTTTGGCACTGCTTGGTCTCTTTCTTGCCACAGTGTGGTCCATTTGGTATACAAGTCATCATAACTTCTGACAGGGTAGTATTGTTCCTTAATAGAATCCCTAAAGGATTCCAAGGTGGTCATGACTATAAATAATGCGGGTTCCTCTATTTCCTTTTTCTCACAGAAAGTTTCCCACCAATCTTTGACATGGGGAACGACTTTGAGGAGTGCAAAAGTAATATTTTCTCTATTCGAAAAGTTATGGATAGAAAAATACCCTTCTAGTAGATTCAACCATTTGTATACAACATCTGTGTCTATCTGAACTTCAAATATAGGAATATCGAAGTTGATTTGTACCTTGAAGGGGGCAGCGCCTCCGCTCGAGGAAGATGCATCGCCTATTGGTATTCGTCGAAGGATTTGCGTGGAACTATCCATCATCTCATTCCTCTGTTGTGTGAGGGATTCCTCAAGAAACATTTTGAAAGGATCTCGTGTCCCATCATCTTTCTTTTCTCCTTCCATGATAGGTCACTTGGGGGTGCGAGAGATTTTGTCCTCAAGAGAAACAAGCTCGAGATCCAATTCTTTGTACCCTGACCTCGTTGGGGACATGCATTAATACGACAAGGAACATACCACTCTGATATCACTGATCATGATTTTATGAGAAGAACGAAATGAATACATATTATTAAAATATGCTTAACACAAAATAACAGAGATATAGTAAAACTGGTTTTCTATTCAATAACAAAATAAGCTGAACCTGTAAAATGCAATGGAAAACAAGCTTGCTGGAATGGTGGTGGCTTATCTCTGAGAAGTGATGTGACTGCTATGCTCATTCACAAGAAGATGATTATAATGAGGCTCTGAAGGCCTTTTTTACAATAAAAAGAAATGTTAAAAACCCTATACATCCAAAAACCTAACCCTAGGAGATGAAGTGCCAAAAGTCATGTGGGCCTCGTTTGGGTAAGTCAATACATCAACTTCTCGGGGACATAACTTTTGCATACGATCTTTGTTTTAGGTGCACAATATCCCATTGGAAAGGTATCATTGAGGAGATTCATTTTTGGGGCTTGATCATGCCTTTGGATAACATTAATAAGCTCTATCCCAAAAAATCTCCATTTAGGCCCTCAAAATGGCCCCAGAAGTTAAAACTACTAAAAATAGTAAATTGCCAAAATTGCCAGAAAACTGTTTTGAGCAAGTTGGAAAAGGTGGGTGGCCACTGATATGCACCTGGATCATAGGGATTCTGATATATTTCATATTTATTTGGTAGTATCTAGAATTGAGATCAAGTTTAGTAAAGAACTGGGCACCACTTAATTCATCCAAGAGATCATCAATAACAAGAATGGGAAATTTGTCTTTGATGGTGAGCTTTTTGAGGGAGAGAAAGTCAGGACACATGCGCCACGAGATTTATTTCTTAAGTACCATGACCACATGAGAATAATAGGGGCTAATTGATGCAGGAGCATCGTAAGCAGCCAGCCAAGCGAGCATGAAGGAAGAAGACAACTGGAAAGCACAACACACAGTTTACACGTTTTGAAATGTTTTTGAAAAAATTAAGAAGCGAATGTTAATGTGATAGTTGGAAACGTACTTGCACTTATATCTGGTGTTGTAAACAGATCTAGAGAGATTAATCTCATCTATCAAATGTAAAATGCATTTAAGTCTGATTAATGAAAGTAGGTAGATTTGAATTAAGAGATTAGACAGTTTAGAAGTGTAGGAGGGAAAATAGATATAGACACCCTCACTCTTGTATTATTGTATCTGTTGTAACATTATCAACATTGAGAGCTGTAGTAGAGAGTTGTAGAGGAGAACCCATGTTGAAGAGCTTCTAGATTGGATTAGAGCTCTAGACAAGTACTTCAACTATGAGGATGTTGAGGAAGACAAGAAGGTCAAACATTCCGTTACTAGACTTGAAGGGCATGCAACACTATGGTGGGATGAACTGCATGTTGACAGACGCTGCAAAGGCAAGCAAAAAATCAAGAGTTGGGATATAATGGTTGTAAATATGAAAGCCAAATTCATACCCAAGTATTATCAAATCACTCTGTTTCGGAGGATGCAGAATTTGAGACAGAAGCTGGTGTCAGTGAAAGAATACACTGAATAATTCTACAAGATAAACATCGGAGCAGGTCATCGGGAGAGTGATGACGAAAAGGTTTCCAAGTACATGAATGGTTTGCGATATGACATTCAAGATGAGATGAGCATGATGACCATTCGGACTGTGGAAGATGCTTATTAGATAGCTCTGAAGGCTGAAGAGAAGATGAGCTGAAAGCAAGGTCAACGAGGTCGAGGCAGAAGTCAAAGAAGAGGCAAGAAAATTGCCCAAGACATAAATCAGAAATTTAGAGAAGAGGGGAAGAAACCTCAAACTCAACATGAGAGAGGAGGAAGCTCACAGAGAGGGTAATATGCTGATAGAAATACTTTTCCTCGAGCCAGAGGAAGAGGAAGAGGAAGAGGCAAAGGCGGTGAAGTAAAATGCTTTGTTTATGGAAATATCGGACATAAATCTTATGAGTGTCCAGATAAGAAAAAAATATGGTGGTGAGACTCAAATTGCCGAAGCTCAAGGACAAAATGTTGAGGAAGAATATGCTGAGGGTGGAAGATCCTTGATGATGAGGAAAGTTCTCTTGAAGCCAGAGAAGGAGGCAGAGAACCCAACCCAAAAAAATAGTCTGTTTCAGAATGCTTGCAAAACTAAGGATAGAGTATGCAAAGTCATAGTGGACAGTGGTAGCACAGACAATCTCGTATCTACAGAGATGGTAGAAAAGCTGGAGCTGGAGACTGTTGTACATCCAAGCCCATACAGAGTTTTGTGGCTACAAAAAGGACATTAGGTAAATGTCACTAAACAATGTTTAGTTGAATTTAAAATAGGAGGATATAAAGATGAAATATTATGTGATGTCATTCCCATGGATGTTTGTCATCTATTTCTGGGTAGACCATGGAAATATGATAGAAATGTGGTTCATGATGGGAGAAAGAACACATACACCTTGGAGAAAAATGGTAGGACTCACATGTTGTTGTTGATTAAGGATAAAGAGGTGAAAATAGAGATGAGCAACATTGTTCTTCTCATGAGTGGGAAGAAATTTCATAAGGAGGTTAAGAAGAAGGAAGATACACAATTTATTGTGGTCAGGAAGCCCAAAATTGTTTTGACTAGTACAAGAATAGATGATTTACCAGAAGAAATCCAGGAGTTGCTAGAAGAGTTTGTTGATATAGTAGTGGACGAACTACCTTGTTTATTGCCATCTATCAGGAGTATAAGCCATCACATTGATTTTATACCTGGAGCCAGTTTGACAAACAAATCCATGTACAGATTGACACCACAGGAAAATGAAGAAGTCAAGAGACAAGTCCAAGACTTAATGGACAAAGGATTGATTCGAGAAAGCTTGAGTCCATGCACTGTTCCGATAGTGCTCAGCCCAAAGAAAGATGGAGGTTGGAGAATGTGTACAGACTCAAGGGAAATCAATAAGATTACCATCAGATACAAATTTCCATTATCAAGGATGGATGACTTGATGGATTGCTTGAGTGGAGCAAGATTTTTTTCAAAGATTGATTTGAAAAGAGGATATAATCAAATTAGAATGAGAGAAGGTGATGAATGGAAGACAACATTCAAGACGAATGAAGGACTGTATGAATGGATTGTCATGCCATTTGGCTTAACGAATGCACCCAGTACTTTCATGATATTGATGAATGAAGTCCTGAAAGATTTCATTAGGAAATTCGTCATTATATATCTTGATGATATATTAATTTTTAGCAAAACAGAAGCAGAACACTTGAGACATTTAGCTGCAGTGATTAAGAGATTACAACAAGAGAAATTGCTGATAAATATGAAGAAATCATCATTTATGAGGATGGAACTCATTTACTTGGTTTTTTTTATCTCTGCAAATGAACTAAAGATGGATCCAGAAAAGGTAAATGCAATTAAGAATTGGCCATCACCGAAGAGCATGTTTGAAGTTCAAAGCTTCCATGGTTTGGCAATTTTCTACAAGAAATTCATTCGAAATTTCAGTGGAATTAGCGCATCAATGATGGATACAGCGAAGAAAAGACACAAGTCTTTTCATTGGACATAAGAAGTAGAGAAGAGCTTCAATCTGTTGAAGAAGAAGATCACGGAGTAGCCAATTCTAGTTTTTCCGGATTTTAGCAAGACATTCCAGGTCAAGTGTGACGCAAGTGGATTTGCAATTGGAGCGGTCTTGAGCCAAGATGACAGGCCAGTCGCATACTTAAGTGAAAAATTGAATGAAGCGAAGATCAAGTACTCAACATATGACAAAGAATTCTATGCAGTCATACGAGCACTGAAGAAATGGAGACATTATTTGGTTCCTAAAGATTTTGTTTTGTACAATGATAATCATGCTTTACAAATTGTGACTCAACATGAGAAGTTGAACCAAAAACATGTTAAATGGGTTGAATTCATGTATAATTTTACTTTTGTGACTAAGCATATTTCTGGAACTGCTAACAAAGTTGTTGCTGCTTTGAGCAGGAAATGTTTGCTTATGCAGGAATTCAGAGTCAAGACTTTGGGTTTTGATAACCTCAAAGAAATGTATAGGAATGAACCATATTTTAAGGAGGCATATGAGGCATCTGAGAATCTAGTTCTCAGGGAAAAAAGCCAATGGGCCGAGTATATGATTCAGGATGGGTTACTATTCTGGGGCAATCAACTATGTATTCCAAAATACTCCATGAGGGAGAACCTATTGAAGGAAAAACACAGTGGAGGATTGGCCGGACACTTCGGTCATGATAAGACGTTCTCAAAGTTGAATGGCTCATATTTTTGGCTAGGGATGAGTACATATGTTAAGAAATTTGTGGATAGATGCAGGATTTTTCAGCACACAAAAGGGAAAAGGCAGAACACAGGGTTATATCAACCATTACCCATACCAGAAAGGTCATGGGACGCAGTGAGCATGAATTTTATATTGGGACTGCCAAGAACACAAAGAGGATGTGATTCCATCTTTGTGGTAGTCGAAATATTTTCCAAGATGGCACATTTTATACCATGCCAGAAAACCAGTGATGCAACTCATATTGCAAACCTGTTTTTCAAGGAAGTTGTCAGACTTCACGGGTTGCCAAAGAGTATCGTGTCTGATTGAGATACCAAGTTCGTCGAACATTTATGGAGGACCTTATGGAAGAAGTTGGGGACAAGTTTTTCTTTTAGCTCAGTGTATCATCCTCAGACGAATGGACAGACAGAGGTCATGAACATGAGTTTGGGAGATTTGCTGAGGAGCTTAGTGACTGAACACCACAGTTAATGGGATCACATTCTTCCACAGGCGGAATTCGCTTACAATGATTCAATCAACAGAAGAACAGGACAGAGTCCATTCCAAATTGTATATGGAATGCCGCCAAGGGGAGTTTCTGAATTGAAAGATTCAGAAAAAAATGAATTCAGGAGTGCCAGTGCAGAGGACTTTGCAGAAGCAATGAAAGAGCTTCACAGCCGAGTTAAGGAGCGATTGTAGAGTTCAAGTCAAGAATATAAGGGGAGAGCATATCAACATAGACGAGAACTTCAATTTGAAGTTGGTGATCTGATTCTTGCACATTTGAGGAAGGAGAGATTCCCAAGGGGGACATATAACAAACTGAAGATGAAAAAGATTGGACCATGTAAGGTCATAAGGAAATTTGGGGTGAACGCATATGAGATTGAATTACCCAATGGGATCAGAATCTCACCGATATTCAATGTTGCGGATTTGTACCCTTATAAAGCTGAAGAAGTAGGAGCAGAAGAAGAACAGAAAGAAATTCAATGGAACAAACAAATTCCTGTAGCTGAAAATCCGCAGATGGAAAGCATAATTGACAAGAGGATAAGCAGAAAGACCAGGAGAAAGGAGTATTTTGAATACTTGGTCAAGTGGAAGGGACATCTAGTTGAAGATGCTAGTTGGGAAGATGAAGCAAAAATTCAGAAGCATGGATAGACCGTACAAGATCTCATGAACAGGAGTTCATGAAAATTTTCAAGCGAGGGAGTATGATGCAGGAGCATTGTAAGCAGCCAGCCAAGCGAGCATGAAGGTAGAAGACAGCTGGAAAGCGCATCACACATTTTACACGTTTTGAAATGTTTTTGAAAAAATTAAGAAGCAAATGTTAATGTGATAGTTGGAAACGTACTTGCACTTATATTTGGTGTTGTAAAAAGATCTGGAGAGATTACTCTCATCTATCAAATGTAAAAGGCATTTAAGTCTGATTAATGAAAGTAGGTAGATTTGAATTAAGAGATTAGAAAGTTTAGAAGTGTAGGAGGGAAAACGGATATAGACACCCTCACTCTTGTATTATTGTATCTATTGTAACATTATCAACATTGAGAGTTGTAGTAGAGAGTTGTAGAGGAGAACCCATGTACAGGAGTATTTGAGTTAATATATAAAGCTTTGACTCAGATTTCATGGTGTTATGATGCTTATTGTTTACATATACTGAATGGTATGCTTATAGTTATTTTATTCTCTCTATTATGCATTTGTTATGATGCTATGTTGTGTTGAATGTATGATTTCATGTTGAATGTATGAAGTCTGAGAGAGAAGAATGAGTTTCAATTGTTTCTCTTTCTGAGAGAGTTCCTACAAGGAGTGTAGTGAAAAGTCCGCAAGGTGTGCGTTGACAAGGATTCCGAGTTTCATCTCAGAAAGCTCAGGAGGGATACCATTGTTCTCATTCCAGCAGAAGTGTAGGTGAAGCACAGAAGCTGTGCAAGGTGTGCGTGGGCTAGTCAAGGCCTTAGAACTTATCAACTAAGGTTGAAAGGGGAAGGACTGTTGTTTCCGAGAGTACACAGAGTCGAAAGATCAAATACCCAAAAGTATTTGATAGATTGCCACAAGGAGTGTGTGCAGGAATCCTTTCGAGGCTTGAGTTGCAAGAAAAATCTTAGGAGGGTTAGTACTTTTGAAGAGTTCAAAGGGAGACGAGGATTTAATTCATCGTATAAAAGTAAAGTTCAGAAGGAGAACATCCAGTCATTTGGTAGAAGCCATTGAAGCGTAAACCGAGCGGTCAAAATTCTTCATGGAGAGTTCACGAAGTCACAAGGACCATAGGATCCAGTGGAGTCGTATGGATGGTGAGGAGCCTTCGTGAAATAAGTGAGAAGTTTCTAGAGCCGTGGGATCTTGTAGAGTTGCAAGGTGGTTAAAGGCCAGAGGAACCCAACACCTTAGGATCCAGAATCAACGTGAATCATTGATCGTGTTTTGCATGAGCATTGGATCATATCACGAATTCAGGGATTTGTAAGTTTGGAAGGCAGGACCAAATCCTTTGGTTGTGTGAACTTCCGAGAAGCAAGAAGTAGGAGCAACTGTTGAATCAGAACCTCTTCACTATATCGCGTATCGGGGATTCAGGGGTTGAGAGGAATTAGTTTCGATTGCAGAAGTCAAGAAGAGCTGAGAGTCGAGATCTCGGGCGAACACGTGGTGCATCCATCAAGTGGGAACCACATGGTTGACAGGTGGACACTCGTCGCCTAGAAGAGAGTCAACACCTTGTTGACTTCTCGTGCTTCAGGTTCTCATAAGAAAGGAGCACAAAGGTTCAACAAACCAAGTCACGAAGTGGTGAGTCGTGAGAAGTGCTGAAGGAGTCAAGTCTTCTTGGACTTTCGCTTCTTGGAGTTTCATAAAAGAAGGGCCCGGAGATTCAACCCTTCAACTCGCGAACTCGCGAAGTTGTGAGTGAGGTTAGTGCTTAGCTCTAGCTGGAGGTTACACATGGAGGGCACTAACAAGGAGGATCCATACCCCATCACATGTTGGGTATCGACGTTTGGTGAAGAAAACTTGAGGGTATTCGACCCACGAACACGCGAGTTGCGAAAGGCGTTTGCGTAAGGACCAGGTCGTGGTCATATGGAAATGTAAGGCTCGCACCTGGAGTTAAGGTGGATAGGGCGGGTTTTTCAGGAAGGACCCGTGGATACATTCTTATGTGTGAGAATTTCCCGTAAGGAAATCGAAGAGTCGATCCAACTCAGAAGAGGAGAATTAGAATGATCCTGCGTGGATCTCAACCCGAGGGTAGGGGGTCTACGCCACTAATACTAGGATGGATAATGCCTCCAACAAACAATTCTTGAACAATTTTATCAATTTCATTTTTCTGTGCAAATGGACGACGATATGGATGAACATTGGGGGGAATGTTGTCGTGGATGAGGGGAATGGAATGATCATGAACACCAAAGGAAGGAAGAAGTCCCCGGGGAGTGAAAAAACAACTTTATTTTTGGAGAGGATGGATTGGAGGTCAGGAGGCACATAAGGTGTCTCAATGGAATGAATGGAATGGAGTTGTGTAATAATGCCAGAATGACCTTTTTTGAGGATATTTTCCATCCAATGGAAACTGATGATATCAGGGGAACCTGTTGCGATGCCTTGGAAATTATATTGTTGGCCCTCCTGGTTGAATTTCATGGTTAACTCCTTAAAATCCACGAGAATGGGGCTCAGGTTCCCTAACCATTTGACACCCAACACAATGTCACAACCACCCATGTCTATAGAAAACATATGATATTTCATGTGATACTGACCAATTTGGAGACACACATTTTGACAATGCCCCCCACATTTCATGGACTTGCCATTGGGAATCATGATTTGAAAGTTGTTGACTACTTGGATATAACAATTAGTTTCTTGGGCAATGCGGTGATGAATAAAATTATGGGTGCTTCCACTGTCAACGAGGATGATGAACTTCTGATTCTTAATGTCACCTATTATCTTGAGGGTTTGGGGAGCAGAGAAGCCAATGAGAGCATTTAGGGAAATGACTGGTTCAACTTCGGGAGGGTCAGAAGGCTGAGTCTTGTTGGTGGGTTCAGATGACTCAACCATATGGGGAGCCTAAACATCTTCTTCAGAAAAATCCTCAGAGATGGCCATAAAAAGGTTTTTTTCCTTACACTTGTGCCCAGGAAAATATTTGTCATCAAAATTATAACAAAGGCCCTTGAGTCGACGTTCAACCATTTTTACCCAGGTCAATTTCTGGATATTTATTGGAGTGGAAGGAGGAGTTGGAGTGACTGGTTTAGCGCGAGGAATGAAGGAGGGTTTTCTGGTTTGAGAATATACACCTTGTTGTGATTCCTTAGCTCTTTTAGTAGATTCCACCAAACTTTGAGGGAAAGCCATGAGGATGTGGGAACATATCTCATCCTTGAGGCCATTGATAAAGAATTATGAGAAAAAAACATCAGACATGGCCTTTGTGCGAAAATCCAATCACTCAAAAGAAACTATAAAGTCTTCCATTGTGCCAGATTGTTTCAACTTTGTCAAATGACCTAAATGGTTGGTGTCAGTGTCAAAGTGTTCATAAATTTATGCAACAAATTGTGTCCAAGCCACGTACCCTTGGAGAGCATTTTTTCTCCATTTCCACCATTGCCAACGTTCTGGATCTAGATGGAGAACATCATACCTTAGTTTTTCCAACTCATTAGTAATGATGTAAAAAGAGAAATAGTGTTCCATTTGAGTGACCTAACCTGTGGGATCTGAGCCATCAAATTTTTTCACCTCCATGCAAGGGGGACGCAGATCCCACTAAAAGTGGTGGGGAGAAAAAGAGGTGAACTGGGAGGATTCAGGACCTTCATGGTCATAAGGTGTGGAAGAAGAGAAAGGATTTGGGGTGGGATTAAACAAGGCGATCAAATTGTTCACTGCATCTTGACATTGTTGACAGGTGGCGGTCAATTGAGTGATGGGTGTGGGAAGTGATTTGAGCGAAGAAAGATGGGATTTGAGGTTATCAATACTGGACATAATGGAAGATATATCAATCTAGGTTTGGTCAAGATATTTGTCCAAGGCGGTGAGACATTCCCAATCTTGGCTGCAAGTGTGGGCCATGGGGATGGAACATGGGGGAAAGTGGTACTGCACATAAATGGGTTATTAGTGATGGGTACCACTACAATCAGTGAAAAGAGAGGAATTCAATGGGATAGATGCCCAATAGGGGTGTCGGGTCCACATAATTTTTTTTTCTAAAAAATGATAGGTATGATTGTGATCAAGACGAAGAGAGGAATCCAATGGGATAGGTCTCAAATAATGGTGTCAACAGGATCCAAACTCTTTTTTTAACTCTTGTGAAGTTATACTCCGATCTGAATAATACTGCAGTGACAAATGACCAAATTCTTAACATGAATAAATGTGTAGGAATTTTGCAACCAGAATGCAAGAGGCATAATTGCACGTCAATAGATCTTGTCTGTTCTATTTTTGTTTCTGTCCCAAGGTTTAGGGCATTTAGGGTTTCTACAAACAATGTTTTTCCCTGTGCTTTAGCTCTCTAATATACGTGTGGGGTTCAACAATAGTACTTGGCCCAATATCTCAGGCCACCAACTAAGGAGGCTAGACCATGCCCTTAACTGTACTACCCAACTACCCAGGTACTAGAGAGTATCTTCCCGAGTGTTGTTCTTGGTGGCACTATAGAATTTAGGTGACTAATCAATTTATCTATGGAAGGCTTCATGATATCTAGGTCGATCTGTATACGGGTGTTGTATGATGTGCTACGACTTGAAGGGGTACCAACAGGGGTTACAAGGGTGGCCAACAATGTGCACTTAAGTACCACTTGTAGTTTCTGCGTTTATGCTTCCCTGACTGTGAATTTATGCACTGAACGACAGATATTTGTAGCTTTAAGACGCCGTAATATGTCTCTACCATGAAAAAAACATAACCCACAATTTTTTTCCAAGGAAAGTGCTCTGATACCACTTGTAAGGTACTATATCTCTTATAATAGTTGAAAACATAAATATTGTAGAGAATAAAAGTGGAACAACACAATAGATGAAACCACAACACCAAAATAATACCTTTATTGATAGGAAATAATGTTCACTTTCCTCTTTAAGGGGAAAAAATCCAGCAGAGTAGCACTCTATTACAATAATTCTCAATACAATACTTCTCATAGCCTCGACTCCTATTTATACTAAATATATCAACCAAAAGAACAATCTAGAGAAAGATTTTCTAGAAGTGAAATCTTCTATTAGGTCTTCTTACATTTGAATTATTCTTCCTTATTACTAAGCCTTATGAATATCGGCCTTTATGACATGGAAAATGCATTATTCTACCTATGTGATGGGTTAGGGAGGTTAGGTCCCCAACACCAAATATCAATAGGGTTGTTGTAATCATTTGCTCCATCGTACAAGTGGGTCAACCCATTGACTTTACTAGTAAACTCATTGAGGCAAAATGGTTGTTTAGGTGGCTCCAACTAGGATCTACTTAGAAGTGGTTGACTTCCCATGTCTCTCTTGGTCAAAGGTAAGGAAGGCGAATACTCATGATTCAAAGGATGGTAAGGAGGATGAGCGTACTTGTAGGTCAAGGGCAGGCTTCCAAGGACCCAAGGCATGGCACACTTAACATATGTAACAACCCTTTCACACTTAACCCTTTCATGAAGAGGAGAGAAATTTTAAAGAAATATATTGAAGAAATATGAAAGTGATGAGATATTTCCTTCATTAAGTTTTCCATAACAATCCATGATCTCATCCTCAAGAAAATACAAGGACAATAAAAACATTTTCATCTTAACATCTTCATTATTAATGTTGAGCTTCGAAATAATATCAATGAAAAATGAAATGTGTAAAGTGGGGGAATATTTATGTCCATGGAATCTTAGTAATTCGTCTCTCCAATATTCATAACCATTTGGATACCCATGGACTTCCAAGAAATCTAGAGGACCTAGTAAATCCTTTAGCAACCACTCTACTCCATCTTATTCAAGATTTATACCATCAAATTATTCAACAAAATATTATAGGTTGGGTCTAATATCAATGATATTAACTTCACTCTCATAGTCAATATCATAAATGGGATCACTTTCAAAGTAAAAACAATTTATATCCCACTTATATCTTCCAATGTTGAAAAGGTCGTCAAAGCTTCTAACACCAAGGTCATCATCTTCTTCACAGAATGAGGGAGAGTCCACCTAATCCTTTTTCAAAATTTACCACTTCGTCATAATTAAAAGATGGATCAAATAGCTCAATATTTTGATAGGGGGTATCATTCATCAAGTCCTCAACTTCATGTAAATAGGAAAAAAATAATTGGTTGTTTTCACACTAGAAGTTCTTATCCAAATTAATATACCGACAAGGTTTCTCTCGCTCTAAGGATTCTTTTACAAACTCCTCCCTTTCCAAACTATCAAAGGATGCATCAAGAGGTCTAAAATTTTGGAAAGAGGTGCAAGTTATTGAATTATGATCTTCATGAAGTGACTCTTCCTCAACATGTTAATCAAAATATTCCTCTTTCTATGGGAGATGCAATGGGTACCTCTTCTTCCTTTTAGATAATTACTATGATACATTTGAAAAGCATCTCAATCTCTTCATTTTCAAGACCGGGATCCCAATATTTGAGGAAAAACCTCAAAAAATTAGTGAATGAATTGATTGGTCCTACAAGATCATCACAAAACCAATCATTTTCCTTATCTTCCAAATTACATATAAAAGTATACATCCAAACATCCTCATGTATAATATGAGACTCATTCATGACCCTAATAAAAGACATAACATGTGATAGGTCTGACTTGTGATTTCCATAAAATAAACCAACAAGATCAAGTAAATCTTCATGGTAGCCTTTATGTTGAGCTCCTAGAATATTTGAACAAGTGGAACACACATCCAATCCCATGCTTTTACTGATTCCATAATTTGATTTTTCAAATCTTAGAGGAGTGGAGTTGCCAAGGTGAATTCTCAAAGCCAACACAATGCTACTTTCTTCACCCTACAAGTAACAAGTATTTTAAGTTCTCTAAGGGAAAATGGCTTCTTCCCTTCAATGGATTCAATAGATGAATAAAATTAACAAAAAACCTTTGAATCATACTCATCCAAATTTTTGTTGAAGTCAAACTTCAAATACCTAGGGAATGGACTTTATCCATGTCAACGACACCAAAATGTTACTTCTCAACTCTCACTAAGGGAAAGTCCTTCCTTTCATGAGAGAGATTGGGGGAAACTACTAGGTAAGTCACCTCCTATCACCTCAGTATCCTTACCTCTTCAGTTTAAGGATAGGGTTCCTAACCTAAGGAGGGTATTCCTAAGGTCAAACTGAGTTTGATCATTGAGTTGATAAGAGGATCTTTGAGACTCGGTTTCACTGACGGTTTGAAAAGATCAACGTTATTTAATCACAAGGGAAAGATATATCTAGGTATGAGCGAAGAAAATGTCAAAATATCAATTATAAATGAGCTTAATAAATATTTGACTTAAAAAACAATGTTCATTCAAAAGTTGTTAGGATCCGATCCTAACCCCTCTTCATGGGTCATTAGTTAGTAGGATATACTTTCTATGTAATAAAGGATGAAATTAGTTAATAAGGCCTAACAAATAAAGAAGAATAAGTTAATGTAAGAAGACCTAATAGAATCTTCTACTTCTAGAAATATCTTCTTCTAGAAGTTTCCTTAGAAAATAGAATTGGTATAAATAAGAGTAGGAGGTATTGGATATTTTTGTCTCGGAGATTATTATAATAGATATTTCCTCTGCTGGAGGTTTTCCCCTTGAAGAGGCAAGTGAACATGTCTATATTTAATAAAGGTGTTCTTTCTGGTGTTGTTCTAGTATTGTTCTAGCTATAATCTTGTTGTTGCATAATTGCTTGCAAAATATTTTCATTCCGCGTATTATTATTCATTTGGTATATTGCAAGTGGTATCAGAGCTCCTTCCTAGGAAGAACTTGTGGGATAATTTTTTTTCCAGGGTAGAGACGTATTCCAACATATTTAAGCTACATAGATTTGGTGTTCCGTGCATAAATCTGTGGTCGGGGAATCATACACACAGGAACTACAAGGGGTACTTAAGCCCACATTGTTTGCCACCCTTGTAACCCCTGTTGGTCCCCTTCGAGTGGTAGCACATCAGACATCACTTGTATACAGATCGACCTAGATATCATGAATCCCTCCATAGATAAACCGATCGGTTGCCTGACTGCTATAGTGTCACCGCGAATAACACTCGAGAAGATACTCTCTAGTACTTGGGTAATCGGGTAGTACAACTAAGAGTACAGTCTAAACATAGTTACCAACTTAACGAGAGCTCTACAGAGTTCTCGTTTTTTGGGGGGTCAAGTTTTTTACCCCATTTTTAAAAATGGTTCTACCGGTAGCACCCCCCTCCCTTTTTAGGTGTTTTTTTGATAAATTAAATTTTCTGATACATAAGGTTTCCACTTTTTTTTTATGCTTGTTTTTTCATTTATTTTCAAATTGTTCAATTTTTTTTCCCAACGGTGTTTTCTCATCTATTTTCAAACTTTTCTATTTTTTTTTTGTTCAATGGTGTTTTTAATCATATTTTCATACTTCATCCAATGTTAAAAATGTTGTACACCATTTTTTTTTTAAATTAAGACTTTTCATATAATTGTACGTCATTAATTAATTTATGGCTCCATACTTTTTAAATATAGTGGAAACATCATTTTTAACACATTTTTTTACCTTTACTTCAATACATAGAACATAATTGTAGTTAAATAACACTATTTTAAAATATTTAGCGAAAAAATACAATTCATTTTTTTTGGATCAATTAAAAAAAAAAAACTAAGAAAACAAAAAGAATTGAAATTAAAAAAAAAAATTAAAAACAAATTTTTATTAAAAAAAAACATTGAAGAAAAACCTCAAAAACTAAAGAAGAAAAAAATAATCATATATATATATAATATGCTAAAAAAAAAAAAAGGTAAAACAAAAATTATAGCAAAAAGAACGTTAAAAAGTAAAAAAATCCCCCCAAAATTAAAAACATATATTGTTGTTGATGATGATGATTAACATCCACTAAGACCTAATTGGTCTATCGGACCTTAAGAGGGTAAGTGATTATTTGTGATTCTTTAGAATTTTGTTTCTGTGCTTGAAAAGCATTAAGAGAAGCTTTCCAAGATCACCATACTTTTGTTGAGTTAAGAGGTTAGGAAGGTTGGTAGTGTGATCAATATTTTGAAAATGAGATCTAATATGGGTATAGGCTGGACAATCTAAGAGAAAGTTCTTTTCATATTCAACCTTCTTAGTGTCACAAAGGTGACACACTCTTTCATCCCATGACATTTTAGGAATTGACCAACGCCCAGTTTCACTATGGAGCTCATGATAATTTGTTCTTATCTTAGCAATGCTTATTTTTTTCTTTACACTTAGAAAAACAGATAGATAATTTTGATCTTCTAGATTAGGGTTGATTACATCTTTATAATACTTTAATTTTCTTTTTTCCTCTAACTCTTTATCACACCACATTTTTTCCTTAAATTTTGATTTGACGTTTTTTTTAATATATTCTGCAAAATGGTTTCTTCCATGATCCCCCAAATTAAAAAACTTAAAATAAAAATTTTAATACAAAATTTAAAATAAAATAACAAAAA
>JASDQU010104986.1:82236-92569 GCA_032191745.1 Picea mariana
ATCTAAGTCTAAGGGTAGATCTAAATCTCCTAGAAAGTTTGGAAGGGTATGTTGGAGGTGTGGAAAAGAAGGGCACTACAAGAAGCAGTGTAGATCCAAAGTTGAGAAAAAGAAGGGATCTGAAGAATCTTCTTCTACAAAAGAAAATACCTCCAAGGAAGGAGGGGATGTGTACTTGGCCTCTTCAAGCACACATGCAGATCACGAGGCATGGTTGATTGACTCAGGTGCATCCTTTCATATGACTTCCCACATGGAGTGGTTTTGCGAATATGAAAAGTATGATGGAGGTAATTTTTTCTTGGGTAATGATTCGACAACCAGAATCATAGGAAGAGGAAGGGTCAAGTTAAGACTCATAGATGGAAGGATAAGAACACTGCCTGGTGTTCTACACATCCCAGGTATGGCTAGAAATTTGATTTCTGTAAGCAAAATGGAAGATGCTGGGGTAAAAACAATTTTTGAAAAGGGAACTTGCAGGATGGTTCAAGGAGCAATGGTGTTGATGAAGGGAGTTCGGTTTGGAACTCTGTATAAGCTGCTAGGAAGCACTATTAGTGATGGGTGTAATAGCTCCATTGTTCTTGATATTGAATTTGAAGAAGAAAGAACTCCTACAGTCTCTAGAGAAAAGGTTATGTTGTGGCATCAAAGACTGGGGCATATCGGAGAGAAGGGTCTTTGACTACTACACAGTAAAGGTATGGTTGAAGGTATGTCTAATTGCTCTTTGGATTTTTATTTCTGTGAACATTGTCTATATGGAAAGCAGATTCCAATAAGATTCCCCTCTAGTGCAACGAGGGTAGAAGGAATTTTACAGCTAGTTCACAGTGATGTTTTTGGACCTGTGTCGGACCCATCATTGGGAAAATCTATGTACTATGTCTCATTTATAGATGACTTCTTGAGGAAAACTTGGATATATTTTCTTAGGAAGAAATCTTAAGTCTTTGACAGGTTTAAAGAGTTTAAGGCTCTTGTTGAGAATCAAACAGAGAAACAAATTAAGGTGATGAGGACAGATAATGGTGGAGAGTTTTGCGGGAATGAATTTGAAGAATTCTGTAAGAAGTGCAGTATAGCAAGGCAGAAGAATACTCCATATACACCTCAACAGAATGGAGTTGTAGAAAGGATGAATAGGACACTGATGGAAAAAGCAAGGTGCATGCTCAGTGGTGTCAGGATAGGGAAAGAATTCTGGCCAGAGGTAGTGGGTACTGCATGTTATCTAGTCAACAAATCACCCTCATCAGTGTTGGGTGACAAGAATCCACAAGAGGTATGGACTGGTAAGGAACCTTATCTCACACATCTTAAGGTATTTGGCTGCGATGCATATGTTCATGTTTCAAAGGAAAATAGGAGTAAGTTGGATAAGAAGGATGAAAAATGTATCTTTATTGGATATAAAGATGGTCTCAAAGGTTATAAGCTTTGGAACCCAGAAACAAAGAAGGTAGTGTATAGCCAAGATGTGGTATTTAGATAAATGAAGGATGTCATTAAACATCAATTCCTACCAAGTAAGGAAGAACCAGAGAAGATAGAGTTTGATTTAAAGGATGATGAAGCAGACTCTACAGAAGAACATGGATTAGAAGAAGATCCTCATACTCTGGTATTGAGGAGATTGGATCGAGAAAGAAGGCTACCGAAAAGGTATAGTCCATTTGATTTTCATTCAAATTTTTCTTTGTTTATTACTGATGATGACCCTAGAACTGTTAGGGAGACAAAGGATTCAGAGGATGGAAATCTCTGGAAAAAGGCCATGGAAGAAGAAATGGAATCTTTGGATAAGAATGAGGCTTGGGATCTAGTGGAGTTGCCAATTGGAAGAAATTCCATTGGCAACAAATGGGTATTTAAAAAGAAGTTGAATGCAGAAGAAAAAGTGGAGAAATACAAATCTCGATTAGTAGAGGGTTATTCCCAGGTTGAGGGAATTGATTTTGGTGAGATTTTTTCTCCTGTTGCCAAGTTAACCTCTATAAGATTTTTGTTATCTGTTGCTACTGCATTTGATTTTGAAATAGAACAGATGGATGTGAAGACAACATTCCTACATGGGGATCTGGAAGAAGAAATCTTTATGAAGCAACTAGAAGGTTACGTTGTGAAAGGAAAGAAGGAGCTAGTATGCAAGCTGAAAAAGTCCCTGTATGGTTTAAAACAATCACCAAGGATGTGGTATCAAAAATTTGATACTTATATGATGGGACTTGGCTTCACAAGAAGCAAAGAGGATCAATGTGTGTATTCTAAATTAATTGGTGATCATTTGATTTATTTGGTCTTGTATGTGGATGACATGTTGTTGATATGAAACAACAAGGAGATTATCCAGGATGTGAAAACTCAGTTGTCCTATAAATTCGACATGAAGGATCTTGGTTCTTCAAATTTCATTTTGGGCATGGAAATTAAAAGAGATCGAAAAAAGAGGAAACTCTGGTTAAATAAGAGAAAATATGTCGAGACAATATTGCAGAGGTTTAATATGCAGGAATGTAAACCGGTCAAGGTTCCTATTTCTGTTGGTGTAAAGTTATCTGCGGATCAGTGTCCCAAGACACACGAAGAAGAGGAGGACATGTCTCATGTTCCATATGTGAGTGAAGTTGGCAGTTTGATGTATGCAATGGTCTTTACTAGACCGGACATTGCACATGCAGTGGGAGTATTGAGTAGGTATATGTCAAAACTAGGGAAGGAGCATTGGACATCAGTAAAAAGGGTTTTCAGGTATTTGCGTGGCACTGCTAGCTATGGATTGTGCTACAAAGGAAGAACGGGATTGGATAGAGTGGTCGATATACATGGCTTTGTGGATGCAGACTGGGCTGGAGATTTGTATCGTAGGAGATCTACAAGCGGGTATGTGTTTAACCTGTTTGGAGGAGCAACAAGTTGGATGAGCAAAAGACAGGCTGTAGTGGCACTTTCAACTACAGAATCTGAATACATGGCAGCCACTCATGCAAGTAAGGAAGCAATATGGCTACAAAGATTGTGTTCAGGTATTGGGTTGGTACAAGAAGATGTAAGGATAGAGTATGACAGTCAGAGTGCAATTTCCTTAACGAAGAACCCTGCTTATCATTCAAAGACAAAGCACATTGACGTTCAATATCACTTTGTGAGAGACATGATTGAAGAAAAGAAAGTATCACTGATGAAGGTGGACACTTTGAACAATGTTGCAAATTCATTAACAAAATCTATGAGCATTGAGAAGTTCTCTTGGTGTAGAGGATCCATGGGCATTGCTGCCTTGGATTGTTGACTATGTAACCCTGTAACCCCTTGTGTGCAAAGAAAACAACAAGTGGGAGAATGTTGGGTATGTGTTATATTATTTTCACAAGTAGTAGTGTCTGAGCTGGGTGCGTAGGGGGGCAGAGTCCCCCGCGTGGGGGTTCGGGGGCATCGCCCCTGAATTTTTTTTCGCACCGGGACGACATATTTCTGGGATGAAATATTACCGGGACGACATATTTCCGAGACCACATGATATTTAGGTGGTTTTTCGGCACATGGTTTTTTGTCGATGGTTTTCTATTTCCGATTAAGGAATTAGGGTTTTGGACTAATCCAAGTCATTGGGTTAGGGTTTTGGATGTCGTTGGCTCCTATATGTATATTGTATTGTAAACAATGTAACACAATGTATGAATATAATGTATGTTGGTTTTCCCGGTTTGGGTTTCTAGGTGAAAAATATTTGTGTAATGTTTGTATTTTCCATTGTATCTTTTCTGAATATTAGTTTGCAGTAGATATTGTACAAGGTTAGAATTTACAGATTTTCCCCAACACTCTCGACTGCCTCATCTCTGATTTCTGTCTTCTTTCATTTGCTCCGATTCTTCTTTGCTGCTTTCTTGTAGATTTCGTCTATGTGTATGTTGATGATTAGGTCCCTCATAACAGGATTTAATATGACCCTTGATTCTGGTTCTGTTGTAGGATCATTATGGAATTTGGTTGCTAATATATGCGCAATCATCCTTTCTTACTTACTCATTTATAAACTTGCCATATTAGTTGAAAAATCTGTTTTACTGGATACTGTTTGATTGGCTTGGTCCATGTATTCCAATTTTGCAGAGACCAATATTTTTGTTTTCCTTAACTCTACAGAAATCTAAAAGTCGATCCATCTTGATATTATTTCTCTTATGAATGAGATGATGATTTCCCAGAGTAGAATAACACCACCCATGTTTGAGGATCGGTGGTCCTCGAGTTCTAATCATGAATTACTGACATGATTACTTGTAGGTACGTTGGTTTTCCATGCTTCACCAATCTATTTCGAATGATGAGCCTTTGATTCAGTTATCCGACGACGTTCACCTGACATTTCTGGATGGGAAATACCTGAATGGGTGACGTGAAGTGATTTGACTAGCCATCACCTTCCCCCATACGAAATGTTGATTTGACATATTAGGCCACGTGACATCGAGGATTTTGGGAAAATGGTTTCAGGAAGACTTCTTTTCACCCCGATTTACCTCTGAGGGCGCCACGCACCCACGAATAAAACCATAGAATTTTTCCCCGGCCCACCTTTGCATAATTAAATTCCCTGCTATTTCACCGCCCGATATGGGTATCGACTGTTGATTTGGGATGCTTCAAGATCCACAGTCTGTCGGATCATATCCTTTGTGATCCTACTATATTTTCCCACATGATGCCATATATGTCTTGGGCTTCCAAATCACGCCATGTCTCCACATCGATTTAGTCTTCTGCTAAATTTAAAACTGGGGATGCTATCCTCCCTGTGAGGTAGCAAAGAACTATAGACCCTGTTCCTTATTCATTGGGATGATTTCAAAACATGTGTGTGCATCCTGTTACATCTTGGAGACTGAACGTCAAATCTTAAAAATGGGCTTTGCAAACTGCTCTCAACTGGATGCTAAAAAAAATACCGCTAGGATCTAACTGTAAATGCTACTGAAAATTTAAAACAACGCTTGACCAAAAATATTATTCGCACACTCCTACCTACCCTAAATGCTGAAAAAGGACTGTCAATCAAGTGAAATCATAATCCCAATGTATCCATGCCAACATTCTATCCACCGTTCATTTTCTTTGCACTTGCTTGTTCCAAAGCCTTTTTGCTGACAATTTATTCAAAATTTTATCCATAAGTCCAATTCTTGAAAATTTTAAAGAGCCTAGATTTTTTACTTCCTCCAATAGGATTGCAAATGGATCTTCTAAAATATGCACAAAACAATCATCATGTTTCACTCCTTCCATTGCATTTTTGTTTTCAGGGGATTCAACTTGTTGACTTTTATTGAAAAAATGACAGATTTGTTGAGAAGTATGGTAGTAAGAATTTCTTGAGTCATAAGGCAACCATGGCTGGAGAACATCATCTGATGTAAAAAGACTCATATTTGATATAGACATTGATTTGTTGCAATCCACTATTATTGGCAGATTCTGATTGTAAACCTTTTCCATATAATGTGTCTTAGGATCATGAATCATATGAAAGAATGTTTCCTTTTCAGGAGTCAAGATAGAAGAGAAAGATTCCTCCACAAGTTTTTTTTCGCTGCTTGGAGTCTCCATAGATGAAGTTTCAAAACCTTCATCCATGTCTAGGCCACTTAGAAATAGGATCACTACGTCATTTTCAAGGGAAGAAAGGCAACCTTGAAATACTTTGTCTTGCTGGGAATATTGTTGAACATCTGCATTAGTTTCAGGAGAAGGAAAATGACCTTTACCAACAATTTATTGATCAACTTATTCTTTAATATGATGGTTAAGCACAGGTTGCAACTCTGAATTGAAATACCTTTCCAAGTAATGATCATTTAATTCATGTGAGTGTAGTTGGTTTTCCTCAACGATAACAATCTTTTCATGTAAAACAATACTACTGCGAATGCAGTTAGAACTCCTCGTTTTCTCTGTAATCTCATGATTTGATTTTAACCATTCAAAGGAAGAAAAACATAAGGGAAGAGGGTTTTTGTTTGTAAGTCCATTTCTTTCTTCACTTTCAACATCATGCTTGGATTCTTTTTGATTTGAAACACAATAGAAATTTTGTTTCAACAGTTCGAATGAGAAAAAACACAATGGCAAGGTTCTGTTACCTGACTCAAAACCTTCTTCATTTTCTCCACTATTTTCATAGGTACATTTTTTTATTTCTCTGGATTGTTGGACGTGCTCATTTTCAACTTTATCTTCAACCAATGAATGCACTTTTGAATTGACACGATATTTTACAAAACAAGTAATAGGGTCATCAAGCGCATGATAAGAGTGTTGCAATATATTGCCAATTTGTTTCATTGGTTTAGTGTGATTTTTCATCAGCACAAATTATTTTGCCTTAATAATGATCTTAGAATTTTCTTTCAACAATTTAAATGTAGCAAAGCACAAGGGTAGAGAATTCTCTTCAGCTGATCCAATACTTTTCTCCTTGTAACTGTGATACATAGGTTGATTTATATCACTGTACTGTTGAAAAAGAATGTCTTCAACATCACAATCATCCTCATATTTGTCGTATACAGGAAAATAAACAACATATGCAATGCCATCTAACATGAACAAAGTGGAAACATCAACCTGTTTTTCAACAAACTGATTTGTAAACTTATCTTCTTGACTGTCTACAAATGAATACATAAAACAATCAACCCTTTGCTTATCATGAGATGGATTAGAAGCTGAATCATCACCTCCTCTTTCAACAAGTGGAATATAGTTTTTTACAGAATCATTTGCGTTAAAAATTTCGAGAGGGCATATGCTTTTATTAATTCTCTGCTCAAGATTTAAATCAATCGTTTTCTGTTCATATTCATTGTCATTTTCTTTGGCATCTAACTCCTCATCCCAAATCTGTTCACATGCTTGAATATTGTGCTGAATATCATGAGCATCACTAAACATTAGTTGTAAGGAATCATATCTCCTTTCCATCAGAAGAAAAGACAAATTTGGATGAAGAGTTGTTTTATAATGGAGCATGGAAACAACTTCAGTGGGTTGAATTTCTTTGGGAAAATTGTAATAAATACTGGAAAAACTTCTACTGAATATAGAAATAGTTTCATTACTTTGTCTTTCCAAGGCATAGAACTCTATAAGTTGTATATCTAAATATTTATTCTTGCCCCAAAAATTTAAAACAACTTTCTTAAACTCCTCCCATGAGCTAATTGTCTCTGGATACAAATGTTTGAACCAATCTTTGGTGTCCCCTTTCAAGAATTGAGAGAAGGCCCTCATACAGACATCATCATGGTCAATCTCAAACAAATCTACAAAATGTTCAAACCCTTGGATGTGCTTTTCAGCTGATATGCCATCAGGTTCCCCATCAAACAAAGGTAGATACTCATAGTATTTTGGAGGGAAATCGTGAATAACTCGGGGTAGCTTGAAGGGTGTGTATCTATGTTGGGTCTTGGAGGACGTTGAAGTACAGGAGGGGAAATATTAGCCTTGGATTCATGGGGCTCATCAACTTGGTTATGATCATCACATGGCCCAAATGGATTTTTTTTATCGAAATTAGTGATACAGTGAGGATATGCATGCACAACTTTAAGAGGAGGACATACAATTTAAAGACTTTCGAGATCATCATTATAATGCAACAGGTAAAGAAAAAATCGTCTAGTATCTTCATGAAACGACCAGAGGCAATTTATAACAAATAGTAAAATGCATTGGAAAGAATCCCATTTTAAGTACATGTTTTCTTACATAATGCATTTTAATATCTATGTCAAGGGATCTCATCTTCCAGTGGAGTCGCCAATGATGTTTTGGAAGCTGGATTCTGCATTGAGAGTGGAGTCGCTATTGAAAATTAAAATTTTCTAGATTCTTCTACTAGCAGAATCACCTTGAAACTGATTCTTTGATGTGTGGAGTCGCTAGAGTAGGGATACAACCAATATGTGCCTAAGTGTCTTCTTATCTCATACCTTAGAACTCAACCATGTTGTTCTTCCCATGGAAATTTTTTCAATTTTGTCCCCGGTAACGGTGCCAGTATGTTAGCACTCTGTAAATTTTGTCTAGCTGAATAGAAAAATGACAGAGGTAACTGTTTCAACCAACTTTAGAGATGGGAACTAGCCTAATCAACTCAGAGAGGGATCTCTCATGTCACTTGATATTTCTTTGGAAATCATTGGCTAGATTTGGTTTGTTTTGGGGGGGTATTATAAAGTTTCTGAAGAAGTGGGGGGGTAACATTTGGGCTATGGAGTCAGAAATGAATAATGCAGTGGTAGGTCATTAGAAATTATCTAGAGGATAAAGGCTAAGTGAGGCAATGAGTCTGAGTTTTCAAATTGAAATTTGCATGGAAAAATAAGAAAAAGGAAAACACATAACTGCTTCAAAGCATATTAAAATGAATTATGAAATAGTTGAGAAGAGAATTACATGAATTTAAATTGCTAAGTCTAGAGAATCATAAGATGAATTCCAGACTTTTAACTCTCCAATTTAAAAGAGGAACTTGCAAATGGAATCTTGAAGACACAGGAAACACACACTATGAAAGAAGACATAACTCATATCACAACCAATTAGAATCTTTTCATAAATAGTTCAAAAATTGCTTCTGCACCATATATTCAGTTTAGTTCCATGATCTTACAAAGTCTACCTGCAACGAGGTCAGGCCCCCCCTCCCTCTTTTATATATTCTCGGGATGATATATATAGGGGATTTGTTGTAGGATTCAAAACAATTAAACTTCCTCATAGTTCTAAAAATAAAGGTCAGTTAAAAAAAAGAGTAAAATGTAATGACAAGTTTCCTACATTACAGGGATCGTTACAAACAAGTCTGACATATCTAGGGATTTTTCCTTCGAACACCATATGTTCAAAATTTGCTGTAACATACTCAATTCTAAATGCATTCCAGCTTGGCGATTTCCTCCTTTAGAGTGCTCAACCAAGCTAGTTGATTTTCCCCAACACTCTCGACCGCCTCATCTCTGATTTATGTCTTCTGTTGTTTGCTCCGCTTCTTATTTGTTGCTCGCTTGTAGAGTTCATCTGCACATCTTTTGATGATTAGGTCCCTCATAATAGGATTTAATATTACCCCTCATTATGGTTCTGTCACAGGATCAATATGGAATTCTATTGCTAATATCTGCGCAATCATCCTTTCTTTCTTACTCATTGATAAAATTTCCATGTTAGCTGGAAACTTTGTTTTACTGGATACTGTTTGATTGGCTTGGTCCATGTATTCCAATTTTGCAGAGACCATCATTTTTGTTTTCCTTAACTCTACAGAAATCTGAAATTTGATCCAGTTTGAAATTATTTCTCTTATGAATGAGACGATGATTTCCCAGAGTAGAATAACGCCACCCATATTTGAAGATTGATGGTCCTCGAGTTCTAATCATGAATTAATGATAGTATTACTTGTAGGTACATTGGTTTTCCATGCTTCACCAATCTATTTCGAATGATGAGCCTTTGAGTTAGTTATCCGACGACGTTCACCTGCCATTTTCGGATGGGAAGTACCTGAACGGGTGACATGAGGTGATTTGACTAGCCATCACCTTCTCCCATAAAAAATGTTTATTTGACATATTAGGCCACGTGAAATCAGAGATTTTGGTAAAATGGTTTTAGGAAGACTACTTTTCTCCCTGATGTACCTCTGAGGGCACCATGCGTCCATGAATAAAACCACAGTAGTTTTCCTTGGCCCGCCTTTGCATAATTAAATTCCCTGCTATTTCACCTCCTGATATGGGTCTCGACTGTTGATCTGGGCTACTTCAAGATCCACGTTCTGTCAGATCATCTCCTATGCGCTCCCGCTATATTTGTCCACATGCCGCCATATATGTCCCGGGCTTCCAAATTGCGCCATGCCTCCACATCGCTTTAGTCTTCTGCTAAATTTAAAACTCGGATTTCAAGCATAATCGTTATGGTGATAACACCAACCATTTTCGTGCTATCTCTTTTGTTGTTGCTACACAGAACCTTTTTAATTTATTTCACAGAACAAGGATGCCAAAAAATGAAATTGGGATCATGAGGGGAGTATAATGAGATAAAAGTGGTAAAATGATAGGGACATAATATGGATATTGTTCATATAAAAATAAATCAAAACAAACAATCAAACATATATTTGTTCAAACCTCCAAAGTTCAACAATATTCACTTTTCAAAACCACAATTTAAACTGTTACTTCCTTTACAGATTACTTGTTGGCTTCCAAACAATAATTCATATGCCCAGAAATACTCAATTACAACAACCTTT
>JASDQU010104986.1:92589-118927 GCA_032191745.1 Picea mariana
TCATATAAAAATAAATCAAAACAAACAATCAAACATATATTTGTTCAAACCTCCAAAGTTCAACAATATTCACTTTTCAAAACCACAATTTAAACTGTTACTTCCTTTACAGATTACTTGTTGGCTTCCAAACAATAATTCATATGCCCAGAAATACTCAATTACAACAACCTTTTCATCTATATAATATCCATATAGCAGTCCTAACAACAACATTGCAATCGATATGATGAACCACAATAGACCTTTGAGCCACAACCATTTATAATTCCAATGCTAAATCTTTTTTTTATTCTTTGAAATCAATAATAACATGAACAATATTTACCACCACTTGTCCATTATTTAAATATTGTTTGACACATTGGGCATTGAAACTCTTAATCGACCTCCAATTAGTTCACACACATGTGTCAATCAACATAAGGATTGAACCGAATAACATTCAACACTTCAAACCCAAGATTCAAATAAGTAATTTAGGAACATACTTCTTCTAGAATTTCCCAATGAGGAACATAACCAAATCATTCCCAATAGACCAAGCACGCACAATGACCATCAACCATCGTACTATATTAAAATGATATCAACATCATATTTAGGGTTTAAACACAACAAGTGGAGGGTAAGAACAAGTGGCTCGATTAGAGGATTAAATCCTCAAAAATCACAAATAGCTCATGACTTTCAAAATTACCACAAAAACATAACATGTAACAATACTCTTGTCTGTGAGGGTTTCCAAAATGATAGTCAACCAAATCCAACAAGGAACGAAAATAAGCGAATATATTAACAACATTGTAATGTGAGCGTCCAAGCACAACCCGTGCCCAACCAAAAGCATGTATAATGCTTCCATTTAACTTTTGGGTGATGTTAAAACCAACTATGCAATGCTTTCTAGGAAACAATGTTAGTKRGGGCACCGCTATGATATCTAACAACTCGGGGTTTTGCCAAGTCAAGGAAAGAAAAACTTTGAACTTTGAATAGTTCACATTACAAACCAGAGGATCGAAAAATATCAACCATAGAGACGAAAAAGGGAGTGTAAAATATTAAACACATAGACTCGTTGTAACACCCATGCACAAATAAATTTCCACAAAGAACCAGACCCAAAACCCAAACCATGACCGAGCAGGGTTTACAACCATTTTATCAATAAACCCATGCAAATATTAGCCACAAAAAGGAGAGCATAACCATTCCTTTTTTAAATGATAACAATCGAAATAATCACCATAAGAAACCACAGACACAACACCAATACACAATTCAAATATCCCATAAAAAATTAAGAAACACACAGACTAGGAGCAATCTTGAGCCAAAAATTGATTCAAAGGGTAGAGTAAACATCATGTATGGAAGAGTAAGGAACCCATACTTGGAAAAGTTTGCATGAGGAAGAAGATAGACGGTATGCCTTCTTCACGACTGAACAATGCAGAGCATCAACAACTACCATAGCCAAAAACCAAAATGCAAGAATGACTAGGGTGACAAGCTCGAGGGGTGTTTGAGTGACGTGCAATAAATGCACGTCACTTCTCCCTCCAACCTCATTCAATTCAACGTATGAGACAACCAATTCACCATAGCACTAACAATTTAATCAACCACATATCCATTGTCATATTACATTTGCATAGTGTGCCACCCTTGGTAATGTCAAACTCTCCAAAATAAAAACGTGCTATAACATTACCTCATGTGCATTCAACATATAAAATTCAACAACGTGCATAACAATAGTAGCAAGGTTTTAGTGCATCCCTCTTTTGTCACAATAATACAACATTAGAGTTTGGGTATAGTTCTTTAATTCAAAAGAGCTTCAATATCATCCCTTATCAATATCATCTAATCAAATTAATACCATGTTTAATGCAATGTCAAACCAAAACTGATAATAAATCTTTCATCCACGGGGAAACCTTAACATATTATGTGAGAGGTCATCAAAGCCATCTAGTGCCATGCATTAATCAACCAACCATGATATGTCATCATAAAATTTTAAACCATGATTTGAAACATCGAACTGTAGAAGACTGTGCTGGTACCATCACATAAGAAAACAAAATATAAGCGCAACATATCCATCATAGTGCCACAAGTCTACAAGGGGGTCCCATCTACTAGTTTATTATTAATATAAATAATTAATAGAGCTTGGAAATCATTTGCGAGCATAGTATTCATCATTGCGTTTTTAAGCGTCAACAAACTAGAGAATCCATAGGGAGATCCGTTTACAGCAGATTAAGAACTCTTAATGTCTGTTTTCGTAGACCAGGTGAAACATTAGATCAACAAATTATATATCATAATGATTATGCAAATGGGGAAGTGAGGCAGTTTAAGGGAAAATAACAGTTTAAGGGAAAATATGATTGAGGATTTTGGGAATAAATCATGGAAAGTGTTACGTATGAGGGACTTATTCCTGTATGCATAACATTCAATTAATCATAGTGAAAGCATTCTTTTCTTTAAGGAGAAAAAATTCTGGAGTGCTCTTTTTGAATCTCGGGCGGAGGGAAGAAAAGGAAAGAAGAAAATAGGGATGAAAAACCAATTATCTTATCTAACAACAATATTGAAAGAAGATAGAAATTTCAATGATGTCTTGAAGGAGGGAGATCATGATAGATATGTAACCTGATTGTTATTGATTAAAAATACTTGGAGAATAACATTGTTGTGGCAAAACTGATCCAGAATTTTATTTTTGAAAAGAAAAGAAATAAATAAAAGAAATAAAACAACAAAGCAAAATTAAAGCAGTGAAACAAAAACTATAATACAAAAGTAATCCCATAGAACATTTAAACTTTCAAACCGGTTCCACATAGTGTTTCAAGTGGGAATTGTTGGTGCTATAGGAAAATAATCGCTCTTCCAAGTCCTTTAGAAGATAATAATTTGCGCCTAGGACAAAAACAATTTTAAAAGGACCCAACCATAAATTTTGAAACTTTGAATTCCTTCCTCTATCAACATGATCTGAATCCCAAAGAAAAACTTTCTCATTTACTTTAAATCTGATAGCTTTTTCACTTTTATTGAAATATTTTTTTACGTTTGGTTGTCTTTTCTTTATGTTCTCCAAGGAAAACATCATTTTTTCCTCTAAATCCAATAATGCATTTATCCTTTGAGAGATATTAGAAGAATTTAATTCTTCAATTTATAGCATCAGCCTTAGAGAAGAAATATCCAGATTGGTAGGCAAAATTGCTTCTTGACCATAAACAAGATGAAAGGGAGTGCAACCTGTTCTCACCTTGGTAGTAGTGTGATCTGCCCAAAGGGCGTAAGTGAGGAGGGTGCGCCATTGACAAGGCTTATATTCAATGAGCCTCTTGATAATTCTAACCAGATTTTTGTTAGTAGACTCGGCTTGCCCATTTCCTTGAGGGTAATAAGTTGATGAGGTAAACTGTTTAACTCCCAGTTTAGCTAGAACCCGAGTCAGCTTAGTACAAATAAAAGTGGGACCATTGTCTGTAATAATATCTAAAGGAATGGAAAATTTGGAGAAAATATTAGTTTCAAGGAAATAAATAACCTGCTCATCCTGTGAATGTTTAAGTGGGACAACTTCAGTCCATTTCGTAAATTAATTTGTGGTTGTCAAGATGAAAACTTGCCTTGCTAAAGATGGGGGATTAATAGGACTGATAAATTCCAGACCCCATTTTGAAAAATTAAAGTCAAGGAGGAAAGGTTGCAAAGGCATGGCAGAAAGACGTTCTTTCCCAATGAAATTCTGGCACTTGTCACAAGATCTTGAAAAGTTATAAGAATCTCAAAAATTGAAGGCTAATAATACCCTTTTCTAATGATTTTAAAAGCAATAGTTTTAGCAGAAAAGGGACCACCCACATGAACGAAAACATCTGAAGATCCATGGGTTTCTTGTAACAATTTATGTGCTTCCTCATTATTTACACAGTGAAGTAATATACCATCAACAACTATTCTAAACAAGAAGTCTCCTAAAATGACATATCTTTAAGATTCAATATGAAGCCTTCTCCTTTGATGAATATCTAAGCTATCTGGACATCTCTGATTTTGCAAGTAATACACTAGATATTTGTACCAAGGATGTTCAACTACAGGAAGGATTTGACTATCAATGTAAAAGAGTGATGACAAAGGATTATCCTGTTCATCAATTTCTTCACTTGCTTCATCATGTTGAGCCAAGTGAAGGGCTAAGTCACGTCCCTTAATGGTTTTTGAAGTCATGATGGTTAAATCATTATCTTGGATCTTGGCAAGCCAATGTGCAAGCTTCCCTGAAAGATAATTATGTGAGAGAAAAAAATTGACAGTAGGTAAAGGGACTTTTACCAGTGTGTTCTTGCCTAAGATAAAGTGGTGAAATTTCTCCACAGATTTAACAAGAGCGAAATAATGTTTTTTAATATAAGAATATTTGAATTCATCATTTGATAAGCTTTGACTCATGTAAGCTATTAGTTTTTCATTATTATGGTCATCACATTGTACGAGGATAGAAAAGACTACTTCCTCTATGGAATTAGTGTATATAATAAACACTTTCTCAAAATATGGCTTCACCAAAACCAATGCAAAACTGATTTCCTTCTTAATCCTTACGAAAGCATTCTCGACATCATCAGCCCAAGAAAAGGAACGATCTTGCTTGAGAATATTGTGAATTGGTTTGACCATTACAACAAAATCAGGAACAAACCTACGCACAAAGTTGATAATGCCCATAAAGGCTTGAACCTCCTTTTGGGAAGTGGGGGCAAGAAGGTTTAGAATAACAACAATCCTTTTGGGATCTATGCATATTCGTGAATCAGAGACAATATTCCCAAGGAGCTTTCCCTTAGTAAAGATAAAAATAGACTTAGAAGGGTTTAAAGAATTGTCGAATTTCCTGCATTGCATGAGAGCCTTTCTAAGATGAACAAAATGATCCAATCGGTTCTTTGAATATACAGTCAAGTCATCAAGATAAATCTAAATAATATTATAGATCAGATCATCAAAAGCTATCTGCATATCTCTTTGGAAAGTGGTACATGCATTATATAAACCAAAAGGCATGTGTTCATAAGAAAATGTGCCCCAACATGTAATGAAATAGGTTTTGTATTTATTTGTTCTTTTTACCTTGATCCGATTATAACCAAAAAAACCATCAAGTAAGGACATCATCTATGACCTTGCAACTTGTAGCAAAATAATTTCCATATTTGGGAGAGGAAAATGGTCTCTTAAGCTCACTCTATTTAATGTGCAGAAATCAATGCACAGTCAGATCTGACCAGTTGTTTTCCGAATGGAAACCAAATTGGAAACCCACTCAGAATACTTAAGAGGGAAAATTGTCCCAACTTTCAAGAGTTTTTCCAACTCCTTCCTACTATTTGCTTCTAGTGTAGGGTTAATGGGTCTTTGTTTTTGACTAACCGATTTTATTCCTTCCTTGATAGGAATGGAATGTTGTATAAGAGAAGAATCAAAACCACGAAGATCCTCATAATACCAAGAAAAAACATCTTTAAATTCATGAAGCAACTCAGTGAATTTCAAATTTTATTCATCAGTACATTGGATACATATCTTAACATTATTTGGGGAATCAGGTGTCCCAATGTTCAAGAAAATGGTTTCACCCACTTTCCTTTTTGACTCCTCTTCTTTATTTGTTTCTTTGTTTCCTACATCACTCGATGAAAATGAAATTTCTAGAGTCAAGCCTTTAGAATTTTGTTGTTTTCCATGGATATAATCTCCTTGRGCTTATATGGTTCATTTTTTATGAAATCACAKATGCTTTCATCACTAGGGAAGACCTGCCATGACTCTACATTGTCATGGATATGGGGATGATATAAGAATTGAAAATTACAATCAGTTCTTTGTGGCAGAAGTTGTCGAGTAGGAGAGGCTGCAAAAACARCTAATCTGCCAACCATTGAATTCAATTCCCTTTTAACATGAGTGATGTTAAATGATATTAAGTTTGAGATAAGCACCCAAACAACTTGGCTGTAACGTTTCATCAACTTGTTGCTAGGAAAATATATTTTACATACAAGGTTTACAACAAGTTCAGAGTCCCCAAAATCTGTCGCTGCTTTCCCTTCAAGGGAGTTAAAAAATAAGAGCATACAAGTATCATTGTCATTAGCTCCTATATTGTCACAGGCATTAGAGAATGCCACCAAGTTTTCATTTGTAGTGGCTGTGTTATTTCCTGAAAAACCTAGGGAGATGCTCTTTAAATTTTGGAAGTGGACAAGTAGCAGGTGCTAGGTTCATAGGAGAGGATACATGCCACGGGGTAGTAGTAGAATCCTCTTTGAATTGAAAGAGCCCATACTTATTAATGACCTTGACAGGGTTAGTAGTTGATTGGACTATAAATTGATGGCTATACAAGCTACCAATCACTGATGAGGCCGCAGGTTGAGATGAAGAAGCACCTCCAGTGCCACCAGAGTCACCCGCAGATGCCATTTTGTGAATGATGGGTAAGAGTGAGAAAGATGAACTAGCTAAATCAAACAAATTTCTTCTTAGAGTACCTTGTTGGGTTGAAAAAACAACGTTTATTCTTCCTATTTCAGCGATAGGGGTGATATCAGGRGATAAAACTCTTCTTCTCCTAGAGATGCGAGGATTTGAGGACATGAAAAGAGGATCAAAACTTTAGGAAAAAGAAAGCTACAATTGATTCCTAGGCTGCCTTTGATTGGACTCCCAACATTCTCGAAMACTTATGTCTTGTTCAATTACTTCCCACGAGTGTTCACGCTCAGCTCGAGTGTTAGCAGTTTCTAAGATGGTATTGAATAAATTTAAAGCAATGCTGGTTTGGTCTTTAAGACCAGGCTCAATATTGAGCTTCCTTGTAATAGGTACTGTCATGAAGAAAACAAAACATTCAAAGAATCGAAAGACAAAAATATTCAATGATAATCATGAATACAATCAACTAGAGATATATGTAAGATCTCCCCAGTATGGTCATCAAATAAATGTTGAGGAAAAGGTATGAATTACCTTACTCAATCATTTTTGAATCTTTCCTGACTAGGATAAGATACTCAGGAATATCACCCTGTGTTTATTAGCCTCAATTTTTTTTTCCCAATCCACAAGTATTAATTACAAGGATTTCGGCTGATTTATTAATAAAAGGAATGTAGCAAAATAACATAAAATTTTATATAAGTTTTTGAAAAGTATACAAATTACATAAAGTAAATATGGAGATCAAAAGATAAAGTAACCAATTCATAAATACACATAAATGAGACAAAATAACAATCTGATTTATTCCATTCCGAGATATCAATAATGTTTTTCTCTTTACAAAACCCCTATGAGGGCATGGACCAAAGTCTAATTTAGAGATCCCCAATGAAAACCATACAAAAGGACTCTGAAAAGAAGTAAAAAATGAAATATATAATCTATATCATCTTGCCACAAACAAATACCAATTTGACTATGCAAAATATCCTTTATCATCTATGAAACTCAATCCATAAACATACAAGAATACACAAACTATCAAGGATGGATCAACACCTCTAAAATAAGGATTTGAATGGTTTGGTATAGTTTTGAACCTTGTTGTCTATAATAGGACCCTGCTGTCAAAAAAAGAATTAGGCTTTGAATAAACTCAAGAATTAATGAAAACTGAACTATCTCATGAAATCAAAAAGAGAAAACCCTCGTTTTGAGTTATCCTTCTATTCTCTCCTTGTTTCTTCTTATAATTTATCTTTTATGATTTCCAAATAAGTTGAAGTAGTTCAACTACTTTCTTTAGTTAAGTTAGTTTGAATTAACTAATTTAGTTTAGGAGAAATGATAATAATAATAGTTAAGGGTCTTTAATTAATAATAACTAGGTAGGTGGGACCCATTGTGACTCCCGCCTTTTCTTCTTTTCAAATTATAAAATATAACAAAAATGGATAATCAATTCAACACATGACACCCTTGTAACTCCCTTATATACCTTCAAAATTGAATATTTAAATGTCAGAAATAATTTGAATCATATCCAAAAATATATAAATATCCAATAATCCACATTATCCAAAAAGATCTTGTTGTCCAAACTTTCTACAGACCATTAACACTGTCTTTATCAACTCAAACCATAAAAACACATAAACTAAAAGCATACTTGCCACTCTAAGAGACAATTTTTCTTTTATCATTGTTGTCCAACTTTGATTTCCCGGAAGTAGCCCAATGTTGATTTGAACCTTGAGGTTGTATTTCACTGATTACATGGGAACAATTATCCTTAAAATGCAAGTGGGAGGACACGGATTTTGAGGATTCATTTTAGGGATAGTAAGGGGAGGAAACAACTTTGCCTTTATCTTGCATAAGGGGAATACCAATTTTAAGTCTTTTACTTTCATGTGAAGATTGGACAAGTGAATCAAAAGGGGGAATATGAACATTAGGATTGACAGGTGGTGGAGGAGGTAATGACAAATTGGGCCAACCATGATGGCGAAAGACAACTAGATTGACAATCTCTTTCCATCCATCATTTGTAGGGATGGAAGGACACATGAGAAGGCATAGGAATACCAAGGATGTTCTAAGGCTGGAAGGGAGGTCTCTCTGGTCGAGGTTGTACTATTCCTTGCCCGATCTAGTTAAAGAACTCAAATTGGAACAATTGGTTCAATTCCTAGGGATCAACATCAAAATGAATGGAACATATAGGCCTTCTAGGCCCTCTGTTCCAGTTTCCCCTTCCTCTATTATTTCTGCCATGACTTCCCCTTGTTACACATTATTTTGGTCACTCTGATGATGTCTTTACAAGCATGTAATTAGACCCTCAAAATCATCTTTTTCCTGAGAAAAGTGACTTCTTTCCTCCCCTGCAAGACTACTTTTTAGAAAAACGCCACAAGCTACCCATAGTGTACAGTGTGAAAATCCATGATTTCCGTAGGCTTCTGTATAGATGGCCTGTGAGATTTTCCCAGGTTGCTATATAGGCAGGGTGCGACAACGTTTGAAAGCCAAAAGAGAAAAGAGGTTCAAGAAGTTTCTAGAAGGGGAATCTTCTAGAATGTGAGGTGGCATCCATATGGTTACGATCCTACTGACTTCTTTGATTTGGTGGGATCATCCTCATCCTTTTAACCACTTCAGCTTCTCCTATATAATAATGGGCTTCTCATGGAAAAGGTTAAGCACAATTAAGAAAAGTTGAGAAAAGGATTGCTAGAAGAATAGGCTGGAGATTGTGTGAAGAATATTATTTCAGTTGATTCTTGAGGTCTGCATTCACCCATCAAGATTTTGAAGATCATCTTCATGAAAATCCCAAAACAATTATATGTGTGTGTTGGAACGAAGGACCACTAAAAGGGAACTTGCGACATTAAGGCATTTCAGTTGTATATTCCACTTTTATTTAATATAATATAGTGGCATGTTTATTTCCCATAAAATTATTCTCATTTTATTACATGACTGCTTGATCACATGTTTAAGTTTTCATTGAATCTGTCATAGTTGCTTTCACTTTGGTTTGTTTGTGTCACTGCAGATCTGGTTTCACAAGAGTGTCAGAGTGAAGTGGGAACAACAAAGATATAAGGAAGCAATCTCAAAGGTAAGTCATCAATTCCTTCTTTGACACTTAGATAATGATTGCAACTTAGGGAAAGCATCATGTTCTGTCCTATTTTGTTCTAGATCTAGTTGGATCTAGGGATATTAGTTTATGTCCCACATTTACCGATTTATTTTATAACAAAATTGGCAACTCCGCTGGGGATACGACTTGATTATGGTTTTTTGTTGACCATTTATTTTTGCCTACTCTTTTTTATCTGAATTTAGTCTCTGAATCTATGGGAGATCCATTCAGACTCTCTGAGTTTGAAAGTTCATTGATATTTTTTACCCTTTTCTCAAAATTTCTTGATTTTTAGATGTTTTCGTACTGCACCCTATACCTAACCTTTAGAAACCTTTGATTTTCGCACCCTATCTATTTTCTTGAGTGCGTAGTTTCCACACCATATCTATTTCAGGTCTGCAAAAACTCTAGATTTCTGCACTGTAATGTGCTATTAGCATGTGGCGGTGTCTGTGAAATTTTTGAGTGGGGTTTTGGCCTCTATTGATGCCCAATTTTTGGCTTTAGTCAGATGCGGGGAACTTTTTAGCCGATATTTGACTGTTTTCTCATGCTTAACACGTTGTTGATTGGTTTTCAGAGATCTAACACCTTTCTTAGTCATTTTCCAGTTTTCATTTTTGATTTTTAACAACAAGGGTATAATCTCTGAGCTTGTATCTGAGTGCTTGTTCGATTAAAAGTCTTAGATTGGATTTGAAGTTTTGGATTGATTACATATTCTGGATTGCTTGATGATTGAGACGTTATTTCTTCATTTTCATTTGGAGAAATAATTTCTTGTCATTTCTTACTTTTATCTTCATTGAAAGTTTGATTTGGGTGTTGTTGAAGGTATAAAGTTTCTTGGATTACTTGTCCTTTCTCTGTCATGCCCTTGGTATGGTCTTAGAAAGGAACAATTTGAAGTTATCCATTCTTTTGAATAATCATACATAAGAAATTTTATTGCATTTAAGAGAAGAGAACATTGAATAACTTCATTATTTATTGGTTGTTTGAAATTGTGTTCATTTAAAGAAAAAGAAAGTATATTTTGTAGCTTACATCATTTTGGAAACACCTTCTCCCTATTGTAGATAGAATTCATTGAAAGAAAATTTGCATCATTCATTTCTATTTGCATATTGTTGGGTCAAGGTCTTACACAACATCGGTTTCATTCCCGTCTCCCTCTTGAGCAACAACATCCTTTAAAAATATTGCGAAAATCTAAAACTTAATTAGTAATTTTTTTTTTCTAGGGCTCTTTTACACCAACATTAGCTAGGCTAGAGATTTGGAATAGGCGGTGAGACACACTCTCCAAAGAAAAAAACACACAATAACATCTTGTGATAGGGAGTGTTAAATTCCATTTGCAACATTTTGTCCTGGGAAGCCCTTCTCACACAAGGGTCAAACCTGAGGTCTCATTGATATTGGCAGAGTTACTCACCCTGCTTTGTTGATCTCGGTGTAGAGATTGCGCGTATTATGGGGTTCGCTTGATGGTATACCCACAATGATGAGTGGAATCCTCTCAAGTTGATTTTGGGATAGATACCCTGCCCTTGCGCATGGATCGGACTATCGACTGTCTCCCCAGGCATCATTGTTGTTTTTGGTAGCCTTAGTTGCCTATATTCTTAGGGTATTATATGAGGTTACTGTGGAGGGGAAAGTCTTAATGGTACCTGGAATCGACATTGGCCAAACTCACTCAGGCTCCTTGGAGGGTATTCCTAGGATTATGTGTGGGATATTGCACCAGGGTGTATGTCTGTTAAGCAGTTCATCAATGTAACTTTTCCACCCTCACCCAACCCCTTCTTGTCTTGACTTCGTGACATTGGATTTCATCGCCAACTAGTGACTTCAGAATAAGAAGGTTTTGTTTTCTTTGTTTTGATTCCTAGATTCTACTAGTGAGTGTTGTTTGTTTACATAGTTGGCCATAGATGTTTTCCATAAAAATTTTAGTTCAACCAACATTGACCCTCCACGTTGTTCGCATAGGATGCAAGGACTACCTACAGAAGATCCAAAAGTTTCTCAACCATTACTTCCTAATCCACTAGAGGACTCTCCTCAACATAGTGAGATCTAGGACCACATACCTTCACAAGTAGAAAGAACTGACTCTTTAGAAAGTTTTTGAATAATTTTTGATTCTTTGGACGCTTTCTGCTTACCTCCTAGATATGAGAGACGTATTCTCCGACTGAACTTGTCTGAAGAACTTGTTGTTGACACTTTTGGAATACCAACTAGAATCCTTGACGACCTTGAAAACGAGGATCCTTTTTGGACCACTGACATATCTTGAACTCCGACTTCTAGGCAAAACCCTCTCGACTCATAGGCCGAAGCTAATATACCTGTCATTTCTGAACCACCCGAGACATATACTACATTTACGATACCTTTAGATCACTTTAATAGTACAACTTTCTATTTCTTCACTGGTTTAGAGACACTGTCAGCTGGTCCTAGTTCAAATATCCCTCTTCAATAGGCCCACTCCACAATGGTACCAAACACTACGATTATTCCCACCAAGAATACGGTGGCTAGCCAAACTCCTATTGGCACACCGCTTTTGTCTAGACAAATCCTGTCACTCCCTCTTGGGTATAATTATTTGAATGCTTCTATCCCCATTCCTACCCAAGTTCCATCCGAAGCTTCTAGAGTCTTTAATCCTCTTGGGTATAATTCTTCTTCCAGTTCCATTCTAACACCATCCTAGTTCCTCTCCAGAGGGTCTTATCCACCTTTTATAGGAGGATTAAGACCCAGTGGCTCTACCACCTTTGGAAGTTCTACTCCTTTATTCACTTCTGGTTATCAGATTCCTATTGGGGGGAAATATAACCCGAGGGGGAAAACTCAATTCAAGGGTCAAACCCAAATTGGGGAATCATCCTCGCTTGGAGGACAACCCCCACTCATAGGATATAATCCACAATATGGATAGAACATCCTCGGATCACTAGCCCAGTATTGGAATCTTCTTATTCAAGGAAATCCACAATCATCTGGGGGGAAACAACCTCAAGTTATCTCTTTTATACCCCCTTATTTTGGGCCAGTCATACCTCGGTTCTTCCAATCCCATTTTGGGTCCAAACATTCAACCTAATGTCCCTTCCTGAGGGAACATCCCCAATCAGTACAACCTTATGGGCTACATGCCTCCACACACACGTATGAATATGTTAGGACCTTCGCCTCACATGCATACTGCTTATAGTCCTACTGGTATACCGATGAGACTCCCTCCCAAAAGTCACTAGTATCCTCCTATGAATAGACAATTACCCTTTTTAGCCACTTTGGATCTACCTGATTTGTCTAGAATCTTGAATGATCCCATCCTACATTCTCCCCACTAGCCTGTTATACCGGCCAAATTACCGTACAATATCGCAAAATTTGACGGTAAACCAGGAGAGGATCCGAACAACCATGTCATGACTTTACACCTTTGGTGTTCATCCAACTCTTTGATGGATGATTCCATTCGGTTATGACTCTTCTAGCAAACTCTCATGGGTTCGGCTACAAAGTGGTATATAGAACTACCACGAGGTTTCTTCACTGATTTTAATACCCTAGCCATGGATTTCCTTACACACTACCAATTACTGATCTGTTATGAAACTGGAACCAAGATCCTAAGTTCCTTCAAGCAAACTAAGTCCACTCACATATTTGATCACATTCATGAGTGGAGACGAAGACGACGTTTGATCAAACTCGATCTTCCTGATCAATTATTGGTAGAATGGTTCACGAAATAATTCATGAATGAAATCTCTTGTGATATTTCCATGGGTGGAGTTGTCACCAAAAAACAGGCTATCAGTCGCGCTCATTACCTTGACCTCATTTATTCACATATGGGTACTCTTTACGACTTACTCCTTGATGCACCTCGCCCTTCTACTACCACTACCTCAAATACCCCTACTGCTTCTCATGCGGTTGATGGTGTGATTGGCACTTTCCATGCTCAACCTCAAACTACACAAGACTCTCCCACCAACCCCAAGTCTAATGCTTCTAATGTTCAAAATGCTCTATCTCCTACTCCTCCCACTGAAAAAACCTCTAAGTGGAAGATTTGGAATTTCTTAAGAAATGTAGGGACGAAAACGTACTACCCAAATTTGTGTAGATCCAACACAGGTCCAAGAACAAATGGAACAATGCGGATTTCTTCAGACTAGGTTTATCCATTGTCTGAGGTGAAATTAAGAAGAATAGGTTTATTCTGTAACAACTTTCCAAAACTGCACTCAGACTCCACTTAAAACTAGCGCAAATCGTGACACTCGAATTATGGAAAACATGGGATGCCATCGCAACCATGAAAGTGGACATATCTTACACACAGGCTCATAACAGACACACCTCAAATTTGGAATGGCTACTTAATGGGAATAACAGTAGTAATAATGACACCAGAGTGAATAACAACAACAATAATGACACTTGCGTGAATACTGTTGTGAACCTGTCTGCGTGTGCATTGAACAGAGATGAGCTGGGAGTTTTAAAAAAGGGACTTAATTTTTCTTTCTCCCCGACCTCCATTCCCATTGACAACATCATATGCTATGTGGAAGATAGTATACAAAACCTCAACGATGAAGACAAGGATCTCATACGACAAGATTTCTCTGTTATCTTACACAAAGCCATACCTCCGAAGAGTAACATTAGTAAAGAAGACAACACAACCTTAAAGGACCTAAGGAATGATGAGAACTTAGTGATTCTCAAGGAAGACAAAGGTGGCACTACTTCCCTTATGAACCTTAGTGATTACAATAGGAAAATGAATGAACACCTTTCCCAGAGTGGTAGCTATAGGAAACTTAGTTGCAATCCCATTAAAAAAATTATAAGGTAGGTACAAAAAAGATATTCCTCTCAGACCCATAGTGAATAACATAGGCTCACCAACCTATGAGCTAGCTAAACACGTAGCTAAGATCCTTAGCCCCTTGGTAGGTCACACTGACTCTTTCATAAAAGACTCCAATGAGTTCATTAAAATCATTAAAAATGAAAAAGTAAGGCCTCAAGACACCCTCATAAGTTTTGATGTAGTTTCCCTCTTCACCAAGATCCCTTTAGATAAACCTATCCAAATTGTCAAAGAAGTCACTGATCTAGAAACGACGAACCTAGATGAAGTCTTCTTGTGCTCCACCTTCTTTAGTTACCAAGGAGATTTCTATGAACAAACCAACGGTGTAGCAATGGGATCCCCATTGTCCCTCATTATTGCCATCCTTTTCATGGATAATTTTGAAAAGAAGGCCCTGGACTCCTTCCCCCTTAAACCATTAAGATGGAAAATATTTGTTGACGACACTAATGTTCTCTAGCCCCACAGGAAAGAAAAATTACAAAATTTCTTTCAACACCTAAACAACATATCTGAAAAAATAAAATTCACAATGGAGCTTTAAGAGAATGATAACATCCCCTTTCTAGATGTTCTTATAAATAGGAGAAGAAATGGGGATCTAGGACATGTGGTTTATAGAAAAAAGACCCACACAGAGAACTGTCTCCACGCCAACTCCCATCTCCACCCCAACCAAAAACTAGGTGTCCTGAAAAATTTAGCCATGAGAGCCAGAAGAATCTCTGATGAAACACACCTAGATAAAGAAACTGATCACCTTACGAAGAATTTTAATAACATAGGTTATAAACAAAAAGACATAAGAATGAAATAAATATAGCCTTAGAAAAAACCCGCGATAATCCCAACGTCCCAAAAGACCAGAACCCTAATAGAGATGCCTACCTTCCTTACATCAAAGGAGTGACCGATAGGATTGCAAGAGTCCTCAGCAAAAAAGAGATTAAGACCTCCTTCAAACCACTTGAAACCATCAAACATAATATGATATCCATCAAAGACAAACTTTACCCTCACAAAGGCAAAGGTATCTACAAAATAGAGTGCTCATGCGAAAAATTCTACATCGGTGAAACTGACCGCTCCTTCCAGATCAGGATACAAGAGCATGGAGCTAACATTAAGAATGAACGCATCCACACCTCTGCCCTAGATAAACACTCCCTTACAACTAAACACCATGTTCGCCTAGAAGACACCAAAATCCTCTCCAAAGAAAATCACCTTTTTAAAAGACGTATTAGAGAAGCTATTGAGATCCGAAAACACCCTGATAACCTAAACAGAGATAATGGGCTAGAATTAAGTGAAAATTGGCTCCCCTTGATTCATAAGAATAATAATAAATATCACTATTTTAGAAAAAGAATCTAATACTAAAAATAACCCTACCTAATTAATAAGCATACCCTAATAAATTACACCTATTAAAATTAACCTTCTTAACAAAACTATCAAATGAAAATTCATAAGTAAAACATAAATTATAATCAACATAATTTAGGATCTAATACTAAATAATTAATCCTAATTAATAATCATGCCCTAACAAACGAATGACACTTATTAAAATAAACATTCCTAGTGAGACTACCCAATGTACCCTCATTATAAAAACAATGAAAAATTATTTTCATCATAATCTAGATAAGCTTAATAAATTAACCCTAATAGACTTAAAACCTATAACATATTAAATAAAAAACATTGAATTGATAATAAGACTACCAAATGAACCCTCATTATTAAAAAAATAAAATAATCATAGTTTAGATAAGCTTAATAAAACTAACCCTAATAGATTCTTTAATACCGAGAATCTATTAACACAGTTAGTTAAATTAATTAAAAAACATTGAATTAATAATAAATCCTAAAAAATATTAAATCAAGAATAAATTATTTTTTTTTATAATAAACCTAGCCGACACCCTAGTTTCCTTTCACATTTAGTATTTAATACCATCTCTTCTCTTCATTCTGAATCTAGGCTTAATGTCTTGAAGATGGATCCTGATTTGGATTTGAAATGTCGACGATCTATTGACAAAACTGTGGCAAATATGATCACTTCTGAAAATCCCAACCACATAAATCTCATTAATCAAAACCTCTGAGGTTTACTCTGTTCAATCTACCCCTACCAGAAAGAATAAATCTAAAAAAGGGAAGGGTAAGAATAAGGAGAATAAAAATAATCCGCAATCTGAGAAATCCAAAACTCAACCTGCTAATGATAAGGATATGTGAAAACCCCGATACCATTGCCTTATCTATGGTGACGATCACTATACGAAATATTGTCCAAGATGGGCTGAGGTCACTAAGTTCCTCCAAGGGACCATGAAATCTCCCACATCTTCTTTTTTGTCTCAACCTTTCCCTTCTCAACAACATGCCCAATTGGTCATTCAAGACCAACCCTCTCCCTCCACTACTTCCTATGTCCTCATGTGTACTGGTGATTATAGAAAGAATGATGTTACACTTACCACTCAGGCCAAAGATTACTCTTCCTCAAAGGATAAGGTTTACGATATACCACCTTCGTTGGTTCAACAACCTTCCTCAAATTCACCTCCCAATGGTCCTGTTCATCTCAAATGACTGAGTCTCGATACAATTCTTCGCCCTCCCCCAAAGGGTGTTGTTTGAAAGTCCACCTTCAACCCTCATGCACGTGCTGCTCAGAACTATAGTATTGTAGAAGATTTGACACAAGCACCTTTTGCAATGTTGGCTCTCGAAGTCCTTCAAATTTTCCCGGCTCAACGAAAAGCATTACTAAAGGTTATCAGTGGAATTGATCCTATGGATACAAATTTGATAATTTTTGACCTCGAAGATCACATTCCAAGACTCCCCCCTAAATTAGCATTCCAAATACTAGTTGTTGTCTCCGACAAGAACATCTGTAGGACTATTATTAATGAGGGTGCCTCCACGTGTGTAATATCTGTTGCCTGTTGGAAGGCCATCGACTCTCCTCCTCTTACTGAATCACATAACACACTTAAATCCTTCAATGGCTCTAGCTTTAAGCCCTATGGTGTACTTCCTTCATTGTCTATTACGTTGAAAGAAAAATCGGTCAATGTTGAAGTTGAGGTCTTTGATGCACCTCTCGATTATAACCTCTTATTTGGCTATAGCTGGATTGATGCGATGCGCGCCGTTGTGTCTACCCTTTTCCATGTTATACGTTTTCCACATCAGGGAAAGGTCATTACTGTCGACCAGCTAGCCTTTTTCAACTCTGACACCTGTACTAGAAACGTACCTTTTATCTTGAAGACACCACCTGGGTATGATAACGTCAGTGTGGGCCTACTTAAAGATTTGACTCTAATGGGTATGTTCCCAATCCCACCTCCCAATGTTCCACCTCCTTTGGTTGCCTCAATCAACATGATTTCCACCATCGTTCTCAAAACTCCCACATCTTCCGACCCGTGGGTAATACCTGAACCTTGTGATTATATTCTCTATGGAAACCAAGTTCCTTTAAGTTCGGTTGAATATGCCTATCAAACCATTCAATCGACAACCTCTTCTAGCTTCTCTCTTAGTGATTCGTCTCTTGACCTGTTCCACATTATTTTTCCCATGAATGATATGATTATGTCGGTTATGTCGATGGAAGACACCCCTTGGGATGATGGACATCATTGTTCCATTTGTTAACGACAAAAAATGCATTGTCATTTTTTGCAAGAATGATGCCTAATCTTGTAACGAAAATTTTTCCAGCTTCCCTAGATCCAAATACAAATCTGATTGCACCGTTGGAAATCCTATGATTTGTAGATGAAAATTGACTATTTGAACGTGCAAAACGGATATTCCACGGCTGAGAAAATTGATTTTTCCCAAAGGCAGTTTTTTCTGAAAATTCTGACTTTCGGTGGTTAATTCACCCATAAGTCTTCTATGTTAACCACCGAAAGCCTGTTTTAACCAGAATTCTTGAAATTTCGCCCAGATCATGAATTTTTGAAGCATAATGAGATGAAACCTCTTGGAATAGAGATGTGGTGAATTATCAAGTCTAGCACAACAATTAGTTTTGACAAATGGTGGAGAAAGGAGGTGTTTCAAAGGTTTTTGATGTCTTTAACAAAGGCAGAAAAGCAGGACACCTGGCCACATCAGCAAATTCGACTTGGTTTCCATTTGAGAATGATCATTTAGCCTTGGGAGGCTGTTCTACACTTCACCAAAAATCAATAGAGACAAATATGGGATTGGCCTCATTTTGAGGAAGCATCCCACTTCTTTTGCAACAGAATTTTCAATTACTATGTTTAGTATATCAGATCCATGATTTGAGGATCTGAAAACTGTTTGTAAAGGCTATAAAGCCCAGGAACTCAGTCTGAGAGAGGGTTCAATTTTTGAGTGCTATGATGATGCCACTGTAATGAAAAGACCTATTCTTATTTTATAAAAAATTGCAAGCTTCCTTCAGTTCTGTGTCAGTTTTCTCTTCTGTTCTTTTATAGCTTAGGAGTGGAAGTCCTTTGTTGAAGCTCATTCAATTTGCAGTGACTGTCATCTCACTGATTAATTGTCTTAGTTGATTATCATAAGTTATTTCTTGGTTGTTAGAGCCATTGTGTTTGTTGGTATGAAACATAATCTGGTTCAATAGCTGTTTTCTTTCCCCCATTTAATCAAACTTTGTCTGACCACGGTGCTAGAAGGCCTTGTGAGATTTTGTATCTCTAGACAGTCTTGAAAACACAGTCAAGTACTTAGATATTCATCTTTACCCAAAACCATATCAAATATTGAGAAAAAATTTCCCAAAAAAGAGTTAGTTACCAGGCATCTCCGACTTACATCCTAGGAGAGTTTCCTGGAGTGATACCACCATTCTCTTCCTCGAAAAACACACCAGCGAGAGTTACCAAAGGATCTCGACTCTGTCGACCGTTGCTGTCATTTCCTCTGTTCTTGAGTCATCAAACGATGTGTTATATGAAGGGAACTTAAGTAATATTTCACCCACCATCCCCCTCGACATATCCATTAAACCTAGAGTTGTTGAAAATGTTCACATCGGAGCTTCGTGCTCCACTGACGAGGTTGCCGCATATAAATCACTTTTTCAAGAGTTTTGTGACATCTTCGCTTGGAGCTATGAAGAAATGCCAGCTATTGAACCTGATATTGTTGTACACGAAATTAAGACGTACCTAGGTGCGAAACCTGTTCGACAGAGACCTCGTCCGGTCCACCCCCGTAAACCAACTGCCATCAAGCTTGAAGTTGAAAAAATTCTTAAAGATGGATTTATTTATCCCGTGGATTTAACTGATTGGGTATCCAATATCGTTCCAGTTAACAAGAAACAAGGTACGATCCATGTCTGCATCAATTATAGGGATATAAATCAAGCTTGTCCTAAGGAAAACTTTCCCACCCCCTTCGTTGATCAGATCGTTGATGATTGTGCCGGGAGTGGAACCTTCTCTTTAATGGATGGTTTCTCCGGCTATAATCAAATCAAAATCTTGCCCGCAGATCAACACAAAACCTCTTTTATTTTTCCTTGGGGCACCTTTGCCTACCGGAAACTACCCTTCGGTTTAAAGAACGTCGTTGCAAATTTTCAACGTGGCATGTCTTATAATTTTCATGATATCAATCACATTGTACATCCATATCTAGATGACCTACCAGCACATTCCATGCATTGTAGTGACCACCCGACACACCTCCGAGCCATTTTTCTTCGCTGTCAGTTCTATTGTATATTCTTAAACCCACAAAAATGTGTTTTCTATGTGGAGTCCGACCGAATTATAGGTTTTATCGTTTCATGCCAGGGGATTAGGGTCAATCCTTTGAAGGTCGAGGCGATCCTCAATCTCCCTCCTCCTTCTTCACTTCGCCAGCTTCAAAGTTTGCAAGGGAAGGAAAACTTTTTACGTCATTTCATCCCAAACTATGCTCAATTAACGCTTGGATTTACTCAACTACTAAAGAATGGTTCTGAGTTCGTATGGGATTCCACTGCCAACAAAGATTTCGAAGCTTTGAAACTGACTTTAACCCTTACCCCGTTACTTTTCCCACCCTATTATAGTCGAGACTACTTCCTTTATATCGCTGCTTTAGACTCTACCATCGCCATGGTTCTAGTCCAATAAGATGCTTCACATGATGAACATGTCATCTATTATTTGATTCGAAGTCTCACGACCACCGAAACAAAATATTTACTTTTTGAAAAACTGGCCCTGGCAGCTGTTCAAGCTGTCCAACATTTCCGTCACTACATCCTATTACGCAAGACCACTGTAATTTTAGATTGCAACCCCATGAAACACATTCTTACATGCCAATTTCTAGGGGGAAAATACTCTAAATGGATAGTGATTCTCCAAGAGTTTGACTTAGAATTCGAATGCGCTAAGTCTAATAAATATTTGGTGTTTTCCAAACTGATGTGTGACCTTCCCCACACTGAGACAAAAAATGTAGTAGTAGATTCTTTACCCGGCGAATCTCTTTTTCTGATCATTTTCGATGACCTTTGGTATGGAGATATCATTATATATATCCAGACTCAAACTTTCTGCCCCGATCTATCTAGCGTTGACCTTCGTCGTATACGATATCAAGCTCATCAATATATCATTCTTAGTGACACTCTTTATCACCATGGGGTTGACTTCATTTTTCGATGATGTCTCACCTATGACGAGGCTAAGAAAGCGTTGAATGACTGCCATTCTGGAGCATGTGGTGGTCACATGTCTAGGTATGCTACTGCCCAAAAGATCTTATGAGCAGGGTATTTTTGGCCTTCTTTATTCAAGGATTGTATTATCATCATCCAAAAATGCCATGCTTGCTAAACGTACAATAACAAAATAAGATCACATCCCTCTCCCTTACACCCTGTAGTTTCCGTCGAACCTTTCAAAAAATGGGGTATTGATTTCATGACATGTAACCCTCACTCAATCGGGGGGCATGGATACATTATTGTAACTATGGATTATTCACAAAATGGGCCAAGGCGATGCCTACATTCGACAATACCAGGAAAACAACAACCCTTTTCATATTTAATGATATTATTACTCGATTCGGGATCCCACAAGCTATCGTAACTGATCACGGTATCCATTTTCGAAAATTTATGATGTCTGAACTTACCGACAAGTTGGGTCTTCGGCATGAAAACTCAACCCCCTACTATCCACAATCCAACGACCAAGTTGAAGCAATAAATAAAATCCTTATCACTATGCTTCATCAGATAATAGGAATCCATAAGACCAGTTGGCACACGATGTTGTTTTCAGCATTATGGGCCTATCGGACATCTGTGAATTCTTCTACAAGATTTACCCTTTTTTAACTAGTCTATGACATTGAAGTCATTCTCCCAATTGAATGTGAAATCCCATCTTGGAAGCTAGCCATTGAACTTCTCCCAAACACCTCTGATGAATAAGAACGTCTATTGCATATTATGCAATTAGATGAGACCCTTCGTGATGCCACCCTAGTTATTGAAACCCAGAAGAAATGCGTGAAAGCCCAATATGACAAGAATTTCAAGCCACGTATTTTGTCTAAAGGAGATTTAGTTCTCCTCTATGAACAAAATCATGATCTACTAGGAGCCGAAAAAATTTGAAGCTATGTGGCGAGGTCCATATATCGTCAAACAAGTGTTAGATAAGGGAGCTTACGAGTTAGTAGATTATGATGGCATTCCTTCGAGTGAACCCAGAAATGGGATTTACTTGAAGAAGTACTATGCTTAGACTATCTTTGCATGAGTGCCTGTACTTTTACTGTACCATACTCTTGTGTGTTACTTTTGTGTACTTTTCATTATTTGGTTTCCACCCCCAATTGCTTACCTTGTGTTGTGCTTGGTTTCCAGATGTCGGTGTCTTCACTACCCTGTATTGGCTTCGTCGATGGTGCTAGCCGTAGTACTCAGAACCTAGCTTATGCTGCTTGGGAAATCTATGCACCTACCAATGAACTTATTAGTCTACAAGGTGTTTTCCTCGGTCGTGCAACCAATAATATCACAGAATATAGCGTAGTCATCGAATTATTGACTGATGCTATTTCACTTGGGATTCATCACTTCATTGTATGACTTGATTCATAGCTAGTAGTGCTCTAGTTAAATAATGTCTATAGTATCCAAAGTCCTACTTTGTTATGGGTATATCTACGAATTCGCCTCTTGGAACGCTATTTCAATTATATTTAATATCAACACATTCCTAGATGTCTAAATACATTAACTGATGCTCTAGATAATTATGTGTTAGACAGACATTTGAGAAATTTATAAATCTAATCACACATTACACATTATATATAGAAGAAGAGTAAGCCGGTAGAAGCCTCATGTATATATATAATCATAAAATGTTTTACAAATTTTTTTTCCATCCAAAGACCCAAATATCAAAATATGAATCCCATGGCTTCTACAAAATATCATCATGGACGTTGCTCACGGTAGCATACTACTGCTCGTGCCACCCTACGAAGTAACCGACTAAGTGAGCCAAACACGCCTACAGTATGGTGTTGATAACGCCTCAGGATCTCCTTGATCAAGATGTCGAGAATGCCTGCTGTGAGACCCTCTAGGTTCTGCTCCATTACCTCATAGTCACCAACATCCCACCCTGCTACTACACTTGCCTCTCCTCATCTCTGGATTGGAGATGTTCTCGGAGGCCGGTGTGGCCCTACATCTGCAAGGTCAAAAGTTTTTGATTAGTCTTTAGATCGAAAACACAAAAAAACATCTTATATCCTAAAAATCCACAAAAACACTATAAAGAACAAAATGTCTTTCTTACCTAGATTTCCCCACTAAAATATCTCAGGGAGAACCAAGTCGGGATTGTCCTGAAATTCCAAGCCAATATATGCATAATCATCAATCATCAAAATTTGGGGCCTTAACCAGTCAAAAAATGCATCATTGTACTTGACAATGGGGCCTGCTACATGTCGTGCCATAAGGTCACACCACCATTTCATTCTTGGGTCTCGTGGGGATGGTATTCCCCACTCTACCTGCAGCTGCAAATGAGGGACTCTTTCTAAGAAGAAAGACACAAAAATGGACCCATACCCAAACTTCTTTAGGTCTCCATTCTTGATTTTAGTGAGTTGTGTCTTCATACTGTGGAGCACACCGTCACACCAATTGAACACTCAAGGTTTTGTGCATTCAATGGAATATTGAAAATAACTATGGAGGGCCATGTGCAGCAAATAACTTCCTGCCATATGTGCAATATTAAAGAGAATGGTTCTGAGAGTCAGATCCTAAAATCCTCTGATGGCCACTTTACCTTTGTGCCTCTCAGCCTCATGTTCACAATGTCGATGGATGGAATCACTCATCGGCAAGACATCACCTCGACCCCCTGTTAGGGTCACATGTGCCCCTCGATGGGATAGCCCCATCAAAAAGTAAATATCTTTGATGTCCAAGGAAAGAACATGGACACCCACATGAAACACTTGTTGGTCCATGTCCCACATGTGGACCAAGTACTCTAATAGTCTTAGTTGGGCTCTCATGCCTTGGATTTTGAAGAACTTTAACAAGACACACTATCGAAKGGCATTGACAGTGCCTAGATCATTCAAATCCATGAAGTCATCATCCTTGTACTCTCGTTCTCTCCACTCAAACATTTTGGAAATCAAACACCTGCATGGAGATGAGAGAAGAMAATTAACAACTTTAATCATCATTTTTTGAATTCTTTTTGGTCCAATGCATGMTTTTTCTTTTTGGGTTTTCGGCCTCTACAACCAGGCTTCAATTACAGTGCGAGATTTCTACAGGTGAGCCATTGGGTGCCTGCGAAAATTATTGATTTCCGYAGAGCCCGATACTAGTCACCTGTGGTGGCCCCAACGCACGCCTACCGACCCAAAACTCACCCAAAAAACATCTTTTAACCACTAAAAATGAATTTCAATCCATTCAAAAAGAAGAGGATGAAGAGMTTACCGTCTTGACAGAGACCATTCATCGAATGGTCGCATGTGCTCCATGCAATCGAYAGTCAAAGTAAGGGGTAAAAAAAGGGTTTTTAGACAAGTTATTGACCAAATGAAAATGAAATGGTAAAAAKAGTTCTCACTATTATTTATTTCACTTTTTACCTTTTTTCATAATATTTTATATTATATAAATGCATTTTGTTATAAACCCTCAAGTCTAATAGCCTCATGAGTGTCTTGTTTCTTGTAGGAAGAAGACTAGGGTCCTAATTAACGGAGTATGGATGTTTGTTCCATAATTTTTTTTCGTTACGCATATCGATACTTTTTAGGGTTTTTTAGTAAAACCTCGAGTTCACTCTTCGTTTGTTCTCGTGCTTGAAAATTTATGAGAATGCAACCTAGTATACTTTTGTCGTCTTTTCGTACTCGTCATGGTAACATGAAAAATGATACACATGGAGTATCATTTAAGCTATTTTCACACTCCATAAAAACAAAAATATTGTCGAGCAACCTTGTTCTGTTCACGCTCGTAAAATTATTTGAATAAAACATTTGATGGGTGATAGTTTATCACTTTTTTGGTCCTGTCGAACTATTTTACAAAAAAGGAAATGAGAGAGTTCTCTTTAAGTGTTTTTTAGACTCTATAAACATGAAAACCCCCTGAGTTTTCTATCTTTGGACTCGTTAAACAAACATCGAAATACCCACATGGGATCGAACCACTCCTTCTTAGGGTTCGTTAAAAATACTCCGAGGGACTCATCCGAAGGATGAGATTACATTACAAGAATATGTTATCCTCCTTAAGCTTGTGTAAAAATAAAGAGGTACTCGGTAGAAATGGTGGGGGGGAATTTGGGAAAGAAATATGTCTCTGCATCCGTGTTAGTGGTAGCGAAGAGTCTCTCTTGAACATGACACTCTCTTTTTCATCATTTGAATCTGGGTTGGGAAATCCATTTGTCTCTCATCTAAATTTCTGCAAGTTTATATCTTGGGTCGTCTTTGAGTCAATTCTGCCAAGATTATCGTCGTGTCATCCATATGTTCAAGAGCAGTCTGAATAATCCCTCTCTTGAGTCGACCATCTGCAGTTGTCAATTCTTACCATGTTGGCCTTCCCTGTGTTAGTTTTAGATCATATTCATATTTTACTCTATCCTAAATCTATTACTTATTTCATGTTATTGATGGGGGATACATCAAGGCCCTCCCATGACAAGTCTCTCCCTATCGACTTCAACTCATTATCCAGGAACGAGACTTAGAAATCATTTAGTACCTTAGCCTGCATGCCCTATGGCAGGTTTCTTCGCTCTTGACAGTGGATTCACATCATTGATATTTGATCAAAATATTCCATCGGATGTTCGAATTCATCTCATTTATTCACATTTGTTGGATTTTACTACAGTACCTTGGGAATCATTGACATCAATGGTGATTTCCCTCGCACTTGTTAACAGTTTTCATTAATGACCAGTAATCAAGTGGTTTCTAACCATGTTCGTGATCTGAAAATAGAAGGCTGACTTGTTATGCTATGCAAGCACCCCTACTTCATTAAAATAAACTTTACAGGACCTTGCTTCATGTGTATAAATTATGCAATACAAACTTATGTGTTAAGTTCATGTATCTTCTTGTAGATGCTTATGTGTGAGCAAATGTACTTTTAAATGGTT
>JASDQU010104986.1:178345-189361 GCA_032191745.1 Picea mariana
CATCTTCCACATAGAGGAGCTTTGGGGGGAAATCGGGTGATCAAGGCTGGGGTGTTTTCTAATTAGTAAAGAGCTTTCAGGGGCATCGGTAAGCTGCAGTAAGCTAGACCCCAAGTCAGTGTCAAGTGCAAAGATGGGGTGATTGGTCGGGTCTGCTTCATCACTGACAATATAGGCCAGCTGGGCTTCTCTGTATAATCTCCTTTGTTCCCCTCCAAAGACCAGAATGGTGGCATATGTAAGATCCATCTGTAGTGTCCCTCCAAGATTTTTGATCCACGATCTAGACAACAGCATACCGAATTTTGGGGGAACGTCGGCTACCACAATATCCATGACCACACTTTTCATGGGCAACTGAAACAGGGAAACCACCAGGTCTTTGATGACTCCTAAACACTGCACTCTCCTTGAATCAAAAGAATATAAATCATGATAAGTTCTTGTCACCTCCGGTCCCAATTCTTCCATGACTACCTTGGGCATAAGGTTATGGGAGGCTCCTGAATCCATGAGGCAGTTATGCAATACCTTATCATGTATGTTCAGGGATGTGTAGAAAGGGGGGGATGAGTCATCTCTGTCTTCTACCATGGGGCCTAAGACAACAACTGGTTTTTCATCTTGAAGGTTTACTGAGTTAGAGGGAGGCTGGGGAGACTCGGATCGTAGTAGCTTGGAGAGGGATCTTTTAAAATCTTCATTTTTTACTAGCTCTGAGAGGGGGACGAGAATCCTGATTTTTTGAATTTCATGTTCGAAATTAAAGGATGGAATTGGCTTAGGAGCTTCCCTTACCTCAGTGATGGGTTCTTTGGCTGTTGGAAAATCACTTTGAGCTCTTTTATCTTTAGTAGCGGCTCCTGCAGCTTCAGTAGGTTTTTCTGCTATGAGGGGTTGTTCTGGGCCATCAAGTTCTCCTTCTTTCCCTTTCGACCTGAGATTGTATCTGTTAGAGGTGTGGCCAGCCCTTTCTCCTTTACCTAGCTCATGGATTTGAATGGTCATCAGGAATTTTTCATATGCAGACTGAGTCAAATGGGGAAAAGGAGGAGATTCCTCAACACTGTGAATTTCGGGGCCAAACTCGTCTATCTCCTCTTTTTCCTCATGATCAACTAAGTTGTTTTGGAGGGGGGTTTGAACCCTTTGATATTCTCTGTCCTTTCCCCTTTGTTCCCTCGGGAAAGCCTGAGGCATATTGTTAGCAGGCCGTTTGAAACCTCTATTATCAGTGTTCTGGGGATTTTTGTACATGGGCTTCCCTTCTAATTCCAACCTTTCTATCTTGGCAGCAAGTGATTTTAGTGTTCTAGCTGTCTCATCTGTCTGATGGGGCAGGGGAGAGGAACTGGATGAGGGAGCTTTAGGCCTTCTCTTGGATGTACTTCTATCACCTGCATTCTTGAGTCGGTTGACAACCAATATGTTAGATTCCACCTCCACGGCCGCATCCTGCATGAGGGCCAGCGTAGTAGCTCTTCTCTCCCTTAGCAGTAGGTAGAATTTAGGATCAAAGGCGCTGGAGTAAGTGATCTTTGCAGAAGCTTCAGAGGGTTTTATCTCAGTAGGGATTCTATTGTACATTTTATTAAATCTCTTGGAGAAGTCGGAGACAGAGTCTCCTTCCTTTCTCTTCAACGACCCAAACTCTGTCATGTAATACACGAAATCCTTTTTATCTCCCCATTGTCTCAAAAAGGCATTGTCTAGTGCTTCGATCCCGTCAATAGATCCAGGAGCCAAGGCCTTAAAACACTTTCTAGCCTCTCCTTGGAGACTATGGACAAAGATCCTCATCCACACGTCTGCATGCATGATAACATTATTATCTGTGAAACTATAAAAGGCTTCTAGGTGTTCTTCTGCAGTTATGTCCCCTTCTCCTGTAAAATTAGGAAGTTGCTTGAGGTAACCATCTGTCGGAAGAGCATTGAGGGGCTGAGGTAACACAAGGGGGGCATACCTAGCAGCTATAATAGCCTCCATTCTGGTCATAAGGGGATTAGCACCAGCCATAGGAATATTAGGTAGAGGAGAACTTGGAGGAGAAGGAGTTCGTGAAGGGGCTACTGAGAATGAGTCCCGAAGCAGAGTGGGAAACAAGAGAGGATTCAAGGAGGAAGCTAACAAGCTTAAGTGAGAAGGTGCTCCTCCTTGTGTGGGAGTAGTAAAGATAGGAGTGGGGAGATATTCTATGATCCTGACCCAACGCCAAGGTGCAGTTTTAGGGGAGATGGGAGTGACAAGGTCTCGTCCCTCCGATACCAGACCAGGAGAGGAAAACTCAACAGGAACACTCCCAAAATTTAGGAAATGGGAAACTGCAGAGACAGGCCTGTTGGGAAGCCGAGGAGAATAAAATGGAGTTTCTACAGAAAGAGCTAATGGATTACCTGGTTCAGCGGTAGAAGCTCCTTCTTCAGGGGCCTTTCCCTTTCTGAGCACCGCCTCTGGATCTGTTTCAGGCGTAGCTAGAGGCAACAGTGGATGAGACCGCGTATGTCTGCCTCTGAAAGCCACAATTAATAGAGCAGGTTCTCCCCAATGGAGTCGTCACAGTGGAGTCGTCAGCTGCACAGTAGCAATCTCAATAGTTCTGATATCTAATGCACCTTTAGAATCAGATGTTCATTGTCATTCTTCCCAGGGAAAATTTTCAATTTCATCCCTGGCAACGGCACCAGAAATGTTGGCAATGGAAGTCACTTCCAGATTGCTATCAGGAGCAGAGCCCGACGCCCATCAGTTTTATGTCACGGTTTGTTTATAGATGGGGTGACCGAATGGAAGCCAACTCAAAACAATATCATTCGAACTTCTTACTAGGCTAGGCATACATAAGCAAGTGAGGTCTTTATAAACTCCAGACAGTGAGTTGTAGTAAAGGGTGAACAGGTGGAAGACTTATATGAGAAGGAAGCGAAAGTCTGTCATAAACAGCAGGTTTCTAATAGACTATGAGAGAAAAACATCTGAAGGAAAGATCTTCTTACACCCAAATGCAGGAAACTAGCGAAGATAGTAATGCAATAACAAATCATTTTCCATAACACAACTGTGCTAATTCATGCAAAGCATTCAATTATGAACCCTATGGTTTTAGACAAAAACATAGATGGAAAAGGAAAACTGTCTGTCATATAACAAGATATCTCATATACAGATGCATATCCAACAAAACTAGAATGTATGTTAAACTTTACAGCAGGGAGCTCGACTCTACCATTGATCCCTACAAAAATGGAAAAAATTCCTACATATACTTGGGACTAACTCTGGCCCTCCAGGTGCGATCATATCGTGAATTCAATGCTTATCGTTGAGGAGATTCTCTGTCAGAATGGGCTGTCCGTCTACCTCAATCAAATCTTCCGTCTGCTTCCCTATCATGCGCCTCTTTAATTCAGCATGGCTCGTGCCAGGGGGTAGCTGAGCCCTTTGAATATTGAACTGGCGTGTGCAGGCTTCCCTGGTGAGTTGAAGGCTCGGCATGGTGTAGTGTCCTCAAGGCCGAGCCCCATTATAGATCATGATATATACAATGTATTGTAAAAATGTTCTATAGGATGGTGAGCCAAGTCTTGTATAAGCTGTAGGCTTATGTGTTTTGTTAGGCCAGGGAGCCTAAGTGTTGAAGGCCAGGAGCCTGTTAATGTACTTGTATGTATGCAGATCAATTAATAAAATATAAACACCACCAGTGCAGACCGACCACGATGAATGAGTGATGGGGGACTGAGCGTCCACAGAGTGGGCAAGAAACTAGGGGCTGGAAGGTGGGAAAGGGGCTGAGTGATGAGCCTAGGGGCTAAGCCTAGGGGGTTTAGGCCTGGAATAATATTTTAATATTATTTCCTAAAAATCCATGTGCACATTATTTTATCCTAAGTCCTTTTGGAAGGACCCATGATTTCCCAAGTGGTGGGAGGAAGGCGTATGGATGGAACACATGCAGTTCCCAGGGTGACAAGTGTCTACCCTGGTGCATGCAAATAAAACAGAGAAAGTAAGCCATGAGGGGGACACTCTCCTCCATTCGAAACTGTACCTCTGAGCATAGAACCGGTACGCCATCTGCCAGATTACTCCGATTCATTTCTGAAGCCATTAAGCCTATGTTTTTCTTAAGAAACCATGTACACCATGCCCCGAACTATGAGTCTGTGTCTGTTCTAGGCAACCCGGGAATGCATTCCTGAACCGGAACCCTATGTTGAACTTGAGTGGAAGAATCCTTGTTGTTGGGGAAAAGCTGAGCTAGCCTGTGCGTGGAGCCTGTTCCGAAATCATGTTGTGAGATCATCCAGTGATTACTAAGCCGTTTTGGGAAGCCTTTGTCTGTGTTTCCCATGGGTTGTTGTGACTGCGAAACATTGGACTTCATGAGGCTTGTTGGCCTGTGAGAGACTCCTCCAGGTGAGAGAGTGCGTAGAGGGAGAAGAGAACTCCTAGAAGGAATCCCTGTAGCTGCCATAGAGCCCGGAGACTTCCGGTCCAGTCTGTTCTTGTAACCCAAGGTAAGGGAGACTGGCAGCCGAAGGACTGTCTAGATGATAAAGAAGGTGCACTCTCCTGGGGTGGAATAGGCATGTGGGGAATGAGGGTCTGTGGGCAGTGAGCGTGGAGATTCCTGGGAGAGCTTTCTTCCTGATGGTTGTGTATGTGCTATCTTCCCTGTAACCTCAGCCTGAGTCTAGATTCCTTGCCTTGGGGTGGAGCTCGGTCCCAGCTTGGGGTTGACCCACTGTTGAGCTGATGAACAGTGTGGTCTAAGGCTAGGAGGTTCGTGGAAGGCCTACATTTGGTTGGTGATTTCTACAGCTGTTAAAATATAAGTATATTGAATTATGCTTTAATCATGTTGAGCATGACTGTGTTGTTTATGTATCATGTTTTCCACTGTGTAAATGAGTTAATGTTGAATGCTATGGATTGTTTAAATTATAGCAGTACCCATATATTTTACTCTGAGTTTTAAGTGTGTTTAATTGTGTTAAATGAATTTGCTTATAATGTTCTGTACGAACTATGTAAATTTCATGTACAGAATGGTGACTGAGAGGGTTGGAAACCTGGGTAGTGAAAGGGTACACTACAAATTGGTATTAGAGTGAAGGTTATGACACTGAGCCTAGATGGGCCATTTGAGTGGTCTTCAGACCGAGGGTGAGAGGAGAAATTGTGTTTGGAGGACCAATTTTGGACCCTGGTATGACCCGGAGTGTATAGGAGTTTAAACTCTGGAGGGTTGGGAGTCGTAAGATCACTGTGGGATTACTGTCAACCATCTGAGTTGACAGAAGTTGCGCAGGATCTAAGTCCTCATGGGTAGAGGAGAAACCGGAGAGGCATCGGGATTTCTCCATCGGAGTCTCAAGAGTGTAGAATTGCTGCCTCAAGGAATCGCGATACGCGATATTCCGACGGGTGCTCAGAACCGTCCATCAGCAAAGACGCATGTTCGAAGATTCCACAGAGTCGGAGGTCGGAGAATTGGAAGTCCCGAGCACATGACAACGAGAATCGCAATATTCCGATATGCGATTTCCCGACGAGTGCAAGGACAGAGTGGGGACCACCAGGGTTAGAGTGGAGGACAGATGTCACCCCACATCGGGGTTCGGAACTTGGTAAGTTCCAGGAACAAGTGTAGTGAGGTTTCGATATTGTGAAATGTGATTTCTCGATTTCCAGAGGAGTGTGGTCCATAGCCGGAGGGCTATCACAGATGGAGTCCATCGAAAATCGAGAAGTCAGGGATTCCATTGTCGAGAGTTTTGACACATTTGGATTCGTGAAACCCCAAACCTTGATAAGGAAAAGGCTGGGGTCATGAGTCAACGGACACATGGTGTAGATCCATGGCAGAGGCTAACGCTTAAAGAACGCATCGGAAGTCGGAGGATCAGGAGTTCCGAGTACGTGAGAATCGCGACATCATGAACTCTGAAACCCTAACGAGAGCTTCAAGTACGGTCATGGGGTAGAGGTCACATGGACCTGACTTAACTGCGAAGGCTTAAGGAAAAAAGGCACATCGAAAATCGGGATTTCGGGAAATATGATAATATGAAACATGTTTCTCATAAAACCGTGAATCTCGATATTGCGACGTGATTAATTTAACCTTTAAACCTTTTATTTCCGAATTAAGTAATTTAGATTTTTGAATTTAATTCAAGAGCAACGTTAATTAATCATCCTTCTAAACAAGGCTTAAAGATAAACTTTCTTTGAATGTCCTTAATGCATCATGGTCCGATTTAGTAAGTTTCTATTATACGGGATGTGACCAAGACTATGGAAAACTCATGCAAGCAACATGGTTGAACAAGTCGTATAGTATCGGTCACATGGACCAAGGCCTAGCCAGGAGGGCTAGCATGGAAAGGGGTGCATTGGGTTTCGAGCACTGAAATCCCGATAGGAAGGTAAGGCCGTGGTCGTGAAGGTGTGGTCATATGCGACAAGAGCTAAGCTCAGGAGGGCTCACGCGTGCAAAAGTTCATCGCAAATCAGGAATCGGGGATTCAACCCACCAGAACAATGCCGGTTTCAAAACCCCAATAGAGGTAACCCCGATAGAAGGAAGGGAGACCTGAAGAGTTTCCTGTGGGAGGAAAACTTCCCGATGAGGAAATAGGAGAACTTCAAGACACCTGAAAAACACAGAGCCAGACAGAGCTTAGAAAACTTATGAAGTTGAAATGTCTTTCGTTCTTGTTCATATTAGTTATGAATGTGTGGGTTATTCATGAATTTTAATGGCCTGACAATTTTGAATTGGATTGCACAGTGCGTGTTCAGAATACAACAAAGGCCAAAACTCCAGTTAATCAACGCTAATCATGGAGTGGGGAAGAATGCAAATTATCCCTGAAATGGAAGACGAACAAGAAGGAAAGGATGTTAACCTAGGAGTCGAAGGGTCGAACTCCAATGGGCATGGAAAGGAGATGGATAAGGAAGGACATATAATGAAAATCATTGAAGGGTTGCAAAGAGAGTCCAAGGAGCGCTGAGCTGATAGCCGAAAGCTCATGAAAGTCAGGGACCGGCAAGGGAAATTAAACTTAAAATTCTTGCAGAGTTTGGAAAGAATAGAGAAGAAACTTGAGAAGGGAAGAGATTCAAGTACGACAGAGAGTCGCAGAGACCATGGGAGAAGAAGTAGATCGAGGAGTGGTAGCCGACGTCACNNCCCCTACCAGAAAACATCAAAAATCTGGAAGGGAGGAATTGAAAGGAGAGATGAATAAAATTAAACCTCCAACATTTGATGGAGAGCATAAGAAGGAGGAAGATGTTGAAAATTGGTTGCTGGGCATGAAGAAATACTTCCAGTTGTAGAATTATTCTGCCCATGCAGAGGGAAGAATTGCAATGTACCAGTTGAAAGGAAAAGCGTCCATGTGGTGCGATCAGTTTGTGCAGGTGCAGCACATTCAAGAGAAAGAGGTCACTTGGAAGGAATTCAAGAGGTATTTCAAGAAGAAATAACTGACTAAAAGATACTATGACAGAAAGATGAAGGAGTTCTTCGAACTCAAGCTAGGCAGCATGACCATTGATGAGTATGAGCAAAGTTTTCTGGAACTGTTGAAGTATGTTCCATTCATCAAAGATGAGGCTGTCAAAATTCAGAGGTATCTGAGTGGACTGCCACCTTCTATTGGTGACAAAATTCAATACGATGATGCTAAGACCATGGAAGACACCATAAGAAGGGCTAAATGCCTATATGAACAACAGAGGGAAAAGCCTACCTTTTGGAAGGCTTGGGATGACCAGAAGAGGTTTAAAAAGGAATAGAGGCAGAAGGGAAGTAAGCATTCCTTTTTCAGAAATAGTCCTTGGGGACAGTCATCTTTTAAAGAGCCCAGGAAAGTTGAAGGGAGTGAACATATGCCAAGGCCTCCACCCATGGAGTGTTGGGGATGTAAAGGGAATCATAGGTACAGAGACTGCCCCCACAGAAAAGACAAAGAAAGAACTGTCCATGCTATTCAGCAAGATGAAACAGTGGAGGATATGGGTAAGAGAATGCCGAGGATTTATGCAGCCCTGGAAAACAAGCAAGCATAATTTCAATCACACATGATTGAAGTGCAAGGTATGATCAACAACCGACCACTTGTTATTTTGATTGATTCAGGGGCTAGCCATAGTTATGTAGATCCTAGGGTGGTGGAAAGTTTGCATCTAACGAGAAGCAAACATGAGAAGTATTGGTTAGTGCAGTTAGCCACAGGGACCAAGAGGAAGGTCACTGAATTGGTTAAGTCATGTTCAGTGGACATGAAAGGAATGAGCACTAAGGTTGAACTGAACATTATGCCTTTAGGCTCATATGATTGTTTAATTGGGATGGACTGGTTGGACCAGCACCATTCCCTTCTAGATTGTCGTAACAAGAGGTTCACATGTCTGGATGAAGAGGGAAATCAGATAACAGTCCAAAGAATTCCCAAAGCCGTGGTTGTGAGGGAAATATCAGCTATGCAGCTGAAGAAATGTTACCAGAAAGGCTGTTAATTATTTGCAGCCTGGGTGGAAGAAGTATTCCAAAATGTGGTCTCGAATCTGGAAGACCATAGGGTGCTCAAAGTGTTTGAGGACATGTTTCAAGAAGTGCCTGGACTACCTCCGAAAAGGGACATCGATTTTTCTATAAATCTGATGCCTGGAGCAGCTCCAATTTCAAAAGCTCCTTATAGGATGAGTATGATAGAGCTGAAAGAGTTGCAATTGCATCTCGAAGAGCTATTAAAGAAAGGCTACATTCATCCCAGCGTGTCACTGTGGGGAGCCCCAGTCCTATCTGTGAAGAAGAAAGATGGGACATTGAGGCTGTGCATCGACTTTAGACAATTGAATAACGTCACTGTCAAGAACAAATATCCTCTGCCAAGAATTGATGATCTTTTTGATCAGTTGAAGGATGTGAAAGTATTTTCAAAAATAGATCTTCGATCTGGATATCATCAAGTGAGGATAAAAGATGAAGACATTAGGAAAACCGCCTTTAGAACAAGGTACGGTCACTATGAGTTTACAATGGTGCCGTTTGGATTGTCCAACGCGCCTGCCATCTTCATGTGCTTAATGAATGGAGTGTTCAGAAATTATCTGGACAAGTTTGTCATAGTCTTCTTGGACGATATCTTGGTGTATTCCAAGATAGAGGAAGAACATGAACAACACCTGAGAATGGTGCTACAGGTGTTGAGAAAACACCGGCTGTATGAAAAACTGAGCAAGTGCTCATTTTACCAAAAGAAGATCCATTATCTAGGACACATTATATCTGAGGAAGAGATCGGTTTGGATCCTGAGAAGTTAAAGGCCATTCAAGAGTGGCCAACGCCAAGAAATGTGATAGAAGTTAGATCCTTTATGGGTCTGGCAAGTTATTATAGGAGGTTCATAGCCGGATTTTCAAGGATAGCTCATGCTATCACTTCCTTGCAAAAGAAGGAGAATAAGTTCCAGTGGACTGAACAATGTGAGAGCAGCTTCCAGCAATTGAAGCAGCTGCTCACTAGTGTTCCAATCCTAAATATTGCTGATCCAAGTAAGGATTACATAGTGTGCACAGATGCGTGTAAGGAAGGGTTGGGAGGAGTTCTCAGCCAAGAGGGGTCTGTAATTTGTTATGAATCCCGAAAGCTGAAAGAGCATGAAAAGAATTATGCCACTCATTATTTAGAGCTGGCAGTAGTTGTCCATGCATTGAGGAAATGGAGACATTACCTCATGGGCAAGAAATTCGAGTTGAGAACAGACCACAATGGTCTGAAGTATTTATTTGATCAGCCAACTTTAAATGCCAGGCAGATTAGATGGCTGGAATTTCTGTGCGAATATGACTTTGATATCAGGCATATCAAAGGGAAAGACAATAAAGTGGCTGATGCACTCAGCAGAAAAGTGCATGAATTACATGCTATAGCCATCAGCATGTACAGAACTGAGTTGAAAGACAGAGTTATTGAAGCTACAAATGCTGATTTGCAGTACAAAAGACTTGTAGCAAAGCTACAGCAGCATGAGAAACCACAAACCAAGGAATGTTATACCTTGGGAATTGATAGTTTACTTCTGTACAAAAATAGAGTGTATGTACCTAATGACAGATATTTGAAGCTAGAAATTCTAAAAGAAATGCATAATGTGACTTATGTTGGTCATCCTGGATATCAAAAGACTGTGGCAGCAGTCAAAAGCCATTATTTTTGGCCAGGTATGAAGAAGGAAATTGTTGAATACATCGCCAGATGTATGGAATGCCAGAAGGTCAAGGCCGAGCAAAGACACCCAGCAGGGTTGTTGCAGCCTTTACCTATTCCTGAGTGGAAATGCGATGTGGTAACAATGGATTTTATCATAGGATTGCCCAGAACAAGCAAGCAGCATGATTCAATCATGGTGGTGGTGGACAAGCTTACTAAAGCTGCCCATTTTATTCCACTAAAAACCACCCACAGAGCAACAAATGTTGCTGATATCTTTTTAAAAGAAGTTGCACGCTTGCATGGAATTCCTAAGACAATTGTGTCTGATAGGGACCCAAAATTCACTTCTAATTTCTAGAAAGGACTGTTCAAAGGATTCAGAACGAATCTGAACTTTAGTAAAACATATCATCCTGAGTCTTATGGACAGACAGAGAGAGTAAACAGAGTAATAGAAGACATGCTAAGAATGTATGTGATGGATAAACCATCAAGATGGGAAGACTACTTGCATTTGGTAGAATTCGCTTACAATAATGGGTACCATGCATCTCTGAAGATGAGCCCATTCAAAGCACTTTATGGAAGAAAGTGCAACACTCCAGTGAGCTGGGATAATCCTGCTGACAGAACAGTAGTTGGACCTGAACTACTCAAGGAGATGGAAGATCAGATGATCAAAATAAAACAGAATTTGAAAACTGCCTAGGACAGGCAGAAAAGTTACGCTGATAGTAACAAAACCCATAAAGAATTCAAAGTGGGTGACCATGTTTTC
>JASDQU010104986.1:212953-237518 GCA_032191745.1 Picea mariana
TAGAAGTGCGAGTATAGCACAGAGTTGTGCAAGGTGTGTGCAGGATGAGGAGAGTCTTAGAATTTTACAACCCAAGTGAGTGGTTAAAGAAATTCTGTCACAAATAGTGTGCATATTTGGAGTTTTCAAATAACCATAGGTTATTGTGGAAGCTACAAAGTGTGTGTTCAATATTCTTTATAATCCTTGAGTTTGCAGCAAGGATCAAGCTCAGGAAGGATAGATTCGAGGGAAGTTCAGAGGAAGGAGGAGTTTTGGAGTCACCTAGTGGAATCAAGCTCAGAAGGGTTGACACTGAGTTATTTGGCCACGAGACACTGAGATTCTCGACAAACGATGGAAATTCCTTAAGGGAGAAACACCAATTTCCTTGGACCATTGGATCTAGTAGATCTGCAGGAAGGATAAGGGCGAGAGTCTTTCAACACTCACAAGTTCAAGGGAGATAGTAGCCATCAGATATAAGGGAGTATGATCCATTGATTTGGCACTTCAGAATATCAAAAGATCAAGAGTCTGAAGGAAGAGGGAAGTCCACTTCTGGATTTGCGAAACGCGAAGCCCCAATTCGCAGAGAGTAAATATGGACCATTGGATTACGGGAGATAGTGGACTATCGATCTAGCATGAGTAGAAGTCAGGGTTCAGGGTTTGAAAGAAAGGAGATGAGCTAGCTTTCAGTATTTATGAAGTGCGAAGTCCCAAAGTATTTGGGGAGTTGGTCTCCAAGTCATAGTTGGAGGATAAAGGGAGGAGATAGCGTTCTCTAAGATCTTGTTCAGAGTTCAGGGGTTGAAAGAGTCAAGGAAACTTGTAGAACAACACCCGAGGTCTCGAAGTCACAAAACCCCTTTTGGTTAGGCCCGTGGTCACAACCATTGGTCACGTAGGGAGGAAACTTACTGCTAGTGCTTACTTGCACGGGTGTAGTTTCGTAAGAAAGACCTGTGGATTTGTTTTTGTGGAGGTTCCAGCAAGGACCTGGAGAGCTGCTTCAGCTCAGGAATAGAGGAAGATCCATAGACCGGGAGGTCAACAGACCCTGCTAAGGTAGGGTCTTTGCGTCAGTTGATAAAATTGCAGGAAAAATGGTCTTGGATATGGTGATGGTGTAAGCCCATAAGAAAGACCAATTCTTGCTGCTTCAAGAGAGAGAATTTTTGAGAAGAAATCTCATGCTTGGGAAACTTGATTTCCTATATGAAACATATTTTGAAAATCAATATGTAAATTGCTATGATGATATCTTATAATGGCTGCATGTGTGTGATACGGATGATATGATGGTCATTAAATCTAGAAATTTTGGGAATAAGGCTACTGATAGGACACTACAACCCTATGATTTCCATAGGGTATAGATTGCTAGTGGACATGTGGTAAAAAGTTGGTGCTCTCCTTGTGTGAAAAATCCTTGGAAAGATGGATTTCCTGAGGGACTTTGTAGAACCAAAGGGGATGCTTGAGCCTAAAGGTAAAGTATAGAAAGGAAGAAACAACTTAATAATGCATCTGGCATGGTGCTTGAAGTCATGAGGGTGTGTTAGGAAAGAACAATGAGCTGAATTCTTACTTGTGGTATCGTTTTCAAGAACAAGATAAGGTAAATTTTATATTTTGGAGTTGATAACTCCTATAAATAAGATAATTGTTATATGATAAGGGTTATAACATGTCTGTTTTCATTAAATACGAACAATTGAAGAATGGAACCATAAATTGAGTGTAGAGAAATAAGAGCACCGGAAGGAAATGGAGCTTAAGAACAAAGGCATGGAACAGGTAAAGTCCAATGGACTTGTTGTAGCTAAAACAAAAATAAAAGTGGAGATGAAAATGAAATGCGTGAAGAAAATTTGAAACTATTTGAAAAGTTTGAAGATTCCATCATCATAGTTGGAGTTCCTGGAGCCACAACTATAAGGCTTCATGTCCAAACCTTTTTTTGAGCCCTAGAGGGAATTGGTATGGCCTAAGGGACTGTCATGCAGAGAAGGGGGTACACTTCCTTAGGTTGTGCAGGTTGAGGGGAATGAGAGCATGTTGGTTGGAATTTCTGTGGGAATCGAAAAATTATGAAAATGGTTGCAATTGGGATTTTTGGACTCGCATCTCCAATATTTCATGGTTGGTTGTGAATTGGTTCATGGAGGGGAATGGTACATCCTAAGGGATTGTAGTGAAAATAAGGGGATACACTTCCTTGGGTTGTGTAAAATGAGGTGAAAGAGATATTGATGGTTGGAACTATTTCCAAAATTATGAATTGTAAAATCATGATGTATGGTTTTGGGTCAAAGTTCCTATGTTTTTATAGTTTTGGGTCAGAGTGTCTATGTATATATGTTTGGGCTGGAATGCCAATGTGATATTAGGCCAAGGATCCTATATGTTGATTAAAGTCTAGAGGTCCTAGCATTGTGATATGTGTGTACACCCATAGGGTGTTTTGCATTGAGGACCATGAAAAAATAAGGGGGATGGGATGTAACATCCCCATTTTTAAATCCCTTCAAATTATATTGTAATTGTATAAATTCTATTTAGGTTCATGAGCTGATATGTTTGGGACATAAAGTCCATATTGTTTTATATGGATGATGGCCGAACTATGTATTATGTGCATTGAAATAATTAATAATAATAATAATAATAATAATCGATGGTTATGATATGGGAGGTATGGTAACAATGGGGGGCTATGATTCCACAAGAGAGGGGGATAAAAGGGGATCCAAAGGAGAAACCCATGCTATTTGATTGAGATAATGTGCCATTACCATATAATATTCCTTTTGACTTGTTAGAAACTCAAATAGTGAATTCATATAAAAGGGCTGGTGTGTGAGATCACCTCATCGAGTTATTCATTGCATGGATGGTTAATCACGATCAACATGGGGAAGTGTGAGCCAACTTGCTTGGGAAAACAAATTTCTTATTGAAAAAGGGGACAATTTTTACATGTTGATTTTTGGGCAGCTAGAGGAGAGCTAAGTGTTGGTAAGAGAAACAACCATGCCGTGCTTGATGGAAGACATTATTGGGCCGTTTTTCTGTTGTAATTGTGGCTAGTGTGCCTGTAAAATTGAGTTGTGTGCTTGTGGAGCATTTCCTATTCAGGAAATGGTTCAAGAGCGTTGTGAAAGTTGTTATGAACACACCTGGAGTAGCTGAGAGTTTCTAAAGTCCCCAACTAGGATATTCCTTCCCAAACAAGTGCACTAGATCCCTAGATAGAAGTGGGAAGGCATAAGGGACTGTTTGCAGTGAAGGGGGATTTCATTCCTTGGGTTGTGTAGGTTGCGGGGAAGAGAGCTATTGGATTGGAGCTGCTATTGAAGTAGAGATTGGGTTTGGGTTTCTGAATTTGGAGAGTGGATATCCAATAGGGCCATATCTCCATGTGGACTCAGAGCCTCAACTCAGGGGTGGATTGTTGTTGAGATAAAATGAACAAAAATCATGTGGATGGGAGGAACATCCTTCGTATGCAACTAGCTGGTTATTTTATAAACATATAAGGTTTCTATTGTGTTTATTATGTTAATTCCATTGTGTAAATGAATATGTGAGTGTTGTGTGTTTTCTTGATTTATTACATTCATGTTTTAAATATGATGTTAGATACAAGATAAATTATGGGCCTGCTACGTCTTGGTTTACTTTATATGTATCCAACATTTGAAATTTTGTGTTAGAAGGAAAGTACATTACACAAGTAATAGTGTTGATTGTCTTGTGTTCACTCCAATACTTGTGAGTTGGCCCACCATCAATTATGAATAGACTATCATATCTTTCAATGCACCCATACTTAAATTGTTCACTCCAATACTTGTAAGTTGGCCCACCATCACTTATGAATAGACTATCATGTATTTCAATGCACCCATACTTAAATCTCATTGCGAAATTATTATGTATCACATTCAATCTTCCCTTAACTAACATACAGTCCTAGCCCAATTCAATGTGGTCACTCATGAAGACAAAATATGTATCAAAAAACTAGGCTAATGAAAGAAACCCCCACAGATTCAATAAAGTTATTGGGAAAGTATACAAGGTTGAGTAATGTAAATTCAATGTTTAAAAAAATATTCCCAAAATCCATCCATAGAGGGTCATCTATGCATTTATGTCAAGATATGATGCATAACCAATTTCTTCAATAAGAAACCAGTTTACAAGGTATTGTAGGGGTATGTGATAATGAAGGTATTTCTCAATATAACTATGATGGTTGGAATGATGAGACACGGATAAAATCAAATACATTAGGCCCTAGGCCTTTTTTCTTAAACAAAGAAAGACTTTTAGACCAATATATATATCTATAGAGCTAGTTCAATTAGTTAAGAAAATAAATAGTTGGATTGCAGGTTTTCCAGTGCCAAAAATGGGCTTGATATGAAGTAATGATCATCTCATGAATTAATAAAACCCCTTCTCATAAGTTTTTGTGTGAAATCGATTTCACTAAATCTAGGGAGAGCGTAGAGATGGAAATTGCTGATTTTAATACATTGAATGTGCCAATTTTTTTCTTCCAAAAAGAGAAAGAAAATTACTTGGTCCTCACACTAATTTGCAAACTGTTGAAGAGGTATGGACTTGGTGCATACAAATTGACAATGTGAGGCATAATTCTAGGATATATATTTTGATTGTATTGGCTCTCAAACATAGTAGTACCGATGTACCAATGCTTGTATTTGAGGGGAAAATACTCTTCTTGCAAGGATGCATCGATGGGACATGACACCTTGCATATAAATTTGATGAATATTACCTTAATAACAGTGTTGATAGTTCTATACAAAGAGAAATGCTAGAGGATAATGTAGCTAGAGAAACATAGTGTATTGTCCCAATGGCTAACACACACACATTTTTTAATTTAAATATGATGGGCATGTTTAAGCATCAATGCAACTGGTGGCTCAATAGAAATTATGGAAGCCTCTTTAGTCCTCAATTTAAACCTTCAACAACGAACAATCGTATAGCTTGGTGTACTCTCTTATAGCACCAAAAAAGAAATTTTGGGGCTGGTAACATGGAAGACAAATATTTCTTGCATCAATAGTGGTTATATGCAATATTCTAGATATAATATAGTATGCAAAACCTAAATATTGAGCAAGAAATGTTAGAACAACAATGATATATCCAGAACAATATCAGAATGATACCAGGATAACACCAAAAAGAGAAACTTTAATGAAATAAATGTTCACTTGCCTCATCGAGGGGGAAACCTCCAATAGAGCAGAGCTCTATAAAAATAATATCCAAGACAGTAATATTCAATGCCTCCTACTCTTATTTATACTAATTCTACCTTCTAAGGAAACTTCTAGAGGAATATATTTCTAGAAGCAAAAGATTCTATTACATCTTATTACATTGAATTATTCTCCTTTATTTATTAGGCCTTATTAACTAATGTTAGCCTTTATTACATAGAAAACATATCCTACTAACTAATGATCCATGAAGAGGGGTTAGGATCAGATACTAACATTATAGAACCCCTATTTAGAGATACATAGAGAAGGCATGTAGCAACTAGTGTCCACTTTTTCATATAGTGGAAGACATCCCTGATTTGTAGGTACCTAGGTTCATGTTCAAACCTACATTTATAAAGATTCCATCCTACAAGCATTCACATTTTAATGATGTTGACCAAACATAGAGGAAAGGGGAATTACAATAACGGGTTTCTAAGGTGGTTGCACTGGATCATTGTTTTCACCTAGTATCCTCATATTGCACATACTATAGTAGGGTAGAAATGGAATAATCTCCTCTAAGCATTAGAGTAGCATGAATAATCTATTTGAGCATTACATTTGATTTCATGGATGACATAGGAATTGATGGTTTGTGCCTTGATTTGTAAAGGACAAATTTTGATGTGTGGTATTTTCTAGATATTGAGCTCATTCTCATATGTACATGACAAAATTATAAGGTTCTCATGCGCCCTGAAGAAGAGCACAAGTCTTCAAGTTAGAGCCTATGTTACCCCTTATTTCAGCATAGGGGTACTATTAGTGAATTTCTTCACTACCCCTTGTGATTTTTCATGAGCCTTGGGTAGTTGGGGTACTTATTTGGTTCATATATTATGACAATATAGATGATGTAATGAAAATTTTAATATGATGTGGTATGGTTCCTCTTAAGAAATTGGCTTCGTCCTTGCTTTTTAGTACTTTCATAGTTCCCAAGGTATTGGTCAAAATCGTTTTAAGCTACTTTTCATGTACCAATACTTCTCATGAAATGCCACATCCTAGAGTTTGGAGATCTCACCTTGTTTTCACATTTTGAGGCACATGTCACCTAATTTGAGGCGACATCCACCTTGGATATTTCATTGGGTGTTCTATTTGGCATGTGTGGGCTTACTAGGATTCCATATGACTTATGGAGGTTATTTACTTGTTTTGAGGAGTAGGACTCCACCTTGGAGACATCGCATATGAATTCTTGGAGATAGTTTTGAGGAGCCATCCACTCTTGAGGGACTTACTCAATATTTGTGGGTATTTGTTTCACAATTGGAGGCCCATGCATCCACATTGGAGGATAATTGGGAGTGTTTCATTGCATACTTTTTGGATATTGGTTGAGGGGATACCTATTTGGAGGCCTTGAGATGCTAGAAATTGGAAATTTTACTCACCTTATTCCTTCATTGATGTATATGTCCCTCTCTTTGGGGTTATTTTACTTGGATAATTGTATATGTGGATAGAGAACCTCATTTTTATTGTATTTTTTACTAGATAGTTGGACTAAAGGAGGAAAATATTATTTTATCTCTCCCTAGGATATATATAAGGATATCCCAAGAGATATTTTTATTTTATTGTAAAGGAAGTTGAGAAACACTCTATATAAAAAGGTTCTTTATATTTTTATTTTATCACTCATGGTTGGATTTTTGGAGCTTCCACTCATTGGAGCTTAATTGACATATCTTTCTTGGAGCACATGGTTGTGTAAAAGTTTCTTTCTTTGTGGATGATTGTTGTCGATTCTTGAAGCTTCTCTATCTTGGTTCTTATTTGGTGCATAAATATTAATGGTGAAATGTTCAAGTATTATATAAGCTAACAATCTTCTATAATCTAATTAGATCTATCTATTTGAAGGGTAAAATCTACCAGTTGGAAGGAAGACATCCTAGGGTAATTCCTTTCTTCTTCCTTTGTTAATTTGATGATTATTCAATGTCTTTCTTTGTTTTTCCTTTGGATCCCTAGCAATAAGTATTAAGTACATTCATCAAATCATAGTTGATCTTGTTGGTGAAGGTTATTATGGTGATGATCTCTTCTTGTTGAACCTTTATTTTCATTGTTGATCGTGATTGGATGAGGGATTATTATTCCTTTGGGTTATAATCTCTTTCCCTAATCCTATAAAGAAATAAACCATTTCTTAAGAGGTTTTCTTCTTGATATCATAATCCATTTGATTCACATTGAATCCTTTTTGTTTGTTGGATTTGGCACTGATCTCTGTATATAAAAATATGAACAAGGATAGCATGTTCCAACACATGCCAACTCAATCCACTATTGAAGAGGGATGAAATAAGTCTTGTAAAAGGTACATGGAATCCAATTATAAACCTAAAAATGTCTTCTAAGTGCCTCTCCAAAGGCTGATCGACAATAAAAATATCATTTACACCTTTAAAAAAAGGTGAAGGCTTCTCCAACAAGAAATTGTCTTCTTTTAAGCATGAGAGTGTATTATGAGATGAAGTTTCAGATCTRGAAATGAAATTATTCATACTATGTGATGGCCATAAATTGTTGTTATAAAATAAAAATTCAATATCTTTCTTCTCCATACAATTTATAGCACTAAAAACATGATCTCTAGTTGAAAAATCACGTGTTTCCATACAAATTMTAAGAACAAGGTGGATGGAAATTTCCTGCACTTTTATCATCACTAACATGCTCTCTTATTTCAATTGTTTTTTAATTATCTATAAGAAAGCATGGCTGAAAATTAATTATGGATTTTTTTGAACATGCACTTATTAATGATCGTTATCCAAAACGAAACATAGTCAAGATTTTCCTCCCTATAATCATGCCAACAATGTGATAGATGGGATCCCCAAAAAATGTCCAATAATTCATACCCAAACCATGGTTACCAAGCTCTAAATTTTCCTTATTAACTTCAACCACTTGATTGCCTTAATTCTCATCACATGAAGAAATACACACATTTTATTTTTCATCATCATACAAGGGTTTCTCTTAAAAAAAAAACACTCCAAATTAAACATTTGTTGATAGGTGTGAAATCGTCCTTTGTCAACAACAGGGGTTACCCCTGATAAGAATTCCCAATCATACCTCTTACCGTTTGGAATAGGGAACCCATCCAAATTTTGGTCTGACAATCATTTCTGGTTTTGGTTCTACCGGTTGTAGGCCAATCCACCGATGAAGGTGAATGATGTATGGTTATGTAAGAAAAATATGTATATGAAGACTATGTAAATGAATGAAAGAATCTAATCTACTCTAAACCTATCCTAGATTAGCCAGGAGAAAATTATTTGTAACCAAATGAGCAACAACATGAAACTAACTCTACCAATAGTTTCACCCAGATAGTTGTAATAAGGAAATAAAGTTAGATAACACATGCATATGAATATATAATCAAAACAGTTGAAGTCACTATATCACATACATTGAAAACTCATATGCTCAGGACATGAAACATGAGAAAGAATAATAAAATTGCAAGAAAAACATTAATTTCATTAGAAAACTCTGTAAGAAAACATGATTTTACATCCCATGTGAACGACAAACATTCTGCTAGAAGTAGTTCACAACAAACAACAATGCACATAAGTTGTTCTCTCTATCAAAATTTGGCCTTGAAGGATTCTCAATTTTAGCAGTTTCAACAATAATACATCCAAGTTGCATGGAAATATCCTCAATTTTAGTTGACACTGTCTTCCCAAAATAGTTCATAAATGTACAATGTTTGAAGAGCCAAAAATCTCTTTCTTTGGGTACAATTCTAGTATTTATTGAGGCTCAATATGACTCTTGGATTTCTTCCCACCACCGTGACCTTTCATTTACCATCCTTTGTCTTTATTCCCTTTGTGATGATGAGAAACAAATACAATAGTTATATCTCAAATTTGTCTTCTAGCACTAGTTGGCCATCAAGATTCCGACCTTGATGCACCCAATCCATCGTAATGATTGGCTTGAGCATTAGTAGCTTTGATCTTCATAGGGTTCAGAATACCTCTTTATCCATTTGAGCTTGAATCCCTTCACTGCTTCCTATTTTTGTGACAATTGATGTCATTGTTAATGCTCTATTGTTGGATCTAGATCACATTGTGAATATGTGGGGTACGACAGCCTCTCAACATTAGTACCTAGCATCACTAACATGCAAAAGATGAGTAACTTCGGATTAATCCCAGATAAAATATTAAAAACAATCATTTGTATTCAAATAAATGAAACATTAATTGATTAAGAGTTAGTGCATGTTTCCCTAATTTCGATCCTAGGTTCATCTGCTCATGATCAAGGCGTTGTGTTTTCAATGAATGTTGACAAGGTGCCAGATATTAATCCTAAAAAATAAAGACAATTGGTTAGTAATTTATCAAATCATATAACTAGGAATTTGTAGATATCAGAAAGACCTCTCCAACAGTATAAAGAATGCATGAAACAAATTCCCGAGTCAAAACTTATGGCCAAAATACAAAAGGTTGTTCGGTATGGTCCTATCCTTGTTTCAGAGGAGTTAGTAGGAACTCTTCTAGTGGTTTCAGAGGTCAAGTTATAAACATCTCTGGGAGTGAACTGACACCTATATTTAGATATATTCCCATTCATAGACATACAACACATGATTAACTCTGGCATTAGGTGCATTGACAATGATAGGGTAATTTCTTTTGCTGGCGAGCCAGTGGTTGGGGGAGCCCTGGTTGTGTCACATGATATGGACTTGCCAATGATCATTGTGGTACCTGAACTTAGATTTCATTCCCATCATAGGTGTGTTGAGTGTTTAGTTTGTAGCGTGATGGTTTCATGAAGGTTTGGTTATGGTAACTTTGAAAAAGGGGAAATGTTTGTTATGAGAGTACCAGGCTCGATTAAAACCCTCCGTCATTAATATTTTCATATTTAAACATTGTCTTATCTATATTGTGCTAGAAATATGTTGATACAATGAAACCAGTGTAGTGTTCCCCCATAGCTTAATCACACACCTATGCTTCGAGGAGTAAAGGGAAATATTTCATTATCCTTTCTGTATAAGAGAATTCATGCCAAGAGTAATTCATGGCTTCCATGCTATCATTGTTTCTATAGGGATCCTTGAACTTGTTTATATTCTCATTACATTTTGAATAAGAAGTCCACTTTGTCATGACAATATCTTGTATACATTTATCTCTAGCACAACAACATGATAGTCCTTTAGATGGAAATACCTTACCATTGTTAACTTCTGAAACAATTTGGTTGTATCTATCATAACCTAAGATGCGATTAGGGAAATCATTACTTAGACTTGGTATGGTTTCCAATTCAGTCCAAGATACATCACTGCTAGAATTCAAACTTTCGGTTGTGCTTCCTTCAAATGAACTTGATGACCTCAATTCTTGCATCATTCTCTTTCCCTCATCACCTTTGACATGGATTCTACGAGGCTCATCACTATATAACATAGATATCCTACTATAGTTTTGTGTAGATTTAGAATGTGAACAATCTCTCCTACTCTTCCGTCCTCATCTTCATTGCAACAACCATACATAGGAGGTCCTTTAAAACATAAAACATAGGACTTGTGGCACATTTTAAAAAATTCACCAACAATGATTTCATATATACGATCATCATTTCCTCTCAAGTATTTGGATTTATTGGTTACTTGGTCCTCAAATCGACCCTTAGTTATTTCTTCATGGTCTGTAGGCCTGTCTCAATCGAAATGCATTTCAATGACTTTATCAAGTACCAATTCAAGAGAATCCAAACAATTTTTCTATTTTTGGCCTTTACGAGTATCTAGTGTATGATGACCATCCACATAGTCAACATATTAGATCATTGTTATGCTCATGATTTCCTAGCAAAAATGTACCATTCCCAACAAACTTATGAAAATCAATGTCCAATTTTCCAATTTTTATTTTATCAAAGGCTTCCTTTGAGTGCCGTATATTTCCACCAACATCTAGGGTTTCTTCCTATGTATTTTTGGCTCGATAGAAAAAATATTATTTCACGATAGACCTGTAAAATATTTGTTGTCCATATTAATGATGGCCTACTAATTCAAAATGGATCTAGGATGATGAATGGATAAGGTTCAATACCATGTGAACATTCCATCTCACAAAGGTTGCTTCAATCATGTCTAACAGACACATTCCAACTCATTATATCAATTTCATAGGGTTCAATCATTCTTTAGGATATACCTAGGGAAAGATACAATGCCCATCCTTTCCTATTTTTAATCAAACACCGTAAAATGGGAGCCTGCGGTTTCGAAATTCTACAACTATGTGTGTGAAGAAACCTAACCTAGTGAACAAAAAATCAATCTACACCGATTTTACCACTTGGTGCAGTGGTTTCATTTTGGTAAGTGAAAATACCTTCCTCAAGACAAAGAATTAGTCCCTACCAAAGGTGTAGAGGGACTATAGTGATCGATAATTCGTTGACTTCATATTAATATGTTCTTTGACTATAAATTTTCACATCATCTCTATTGTTCGAACGATAGAACTAAAATCATTATTTTTTATATAATAAAAAAAACCTTATATGTCATCATCTCATTGAAGAATAGATTTGAAGTCTTATTGTCAGCTTCGCTATTCCCAATGTTTTAAATGTTTATATATCCAAAATTTTGTGCATCGATGCTCTATTTTAATTTTTTAATTTTAATTGAAATTTTTACAAACCGAAAGTTTCGAGCATCGATGCTCTTTTTTAATGTTTTTATTATTTCTATTTGTATTGAAATGTTTACATACCGAAAGTTTTGAGCATTGATACTCTTTTTGAGGTACTTGAATAGGCATGACAACTTAAATGTTTAAATAGCCTGAGGCCCTTAAACATGCCTCATAACTTAAATGTTTTCATAGCGCGAGGCCCTTAAACAAGCCTGGAAACCTTAAATGTTTACTTAAATAGGCCTCTCACAATACATTTTTCCTTGATTTTTTCCATAAAATGTTGCAGTGAATTTGGACAATATTGTTGTCCACCGCCACYTGCATACCCATCATATGTTTCAAACTTCTTCTATGCTTGGAATGTAATTTATTCATTGTTGAAGATACATATATTATTTACTGGTTCACTTGTTGCTTCTTGTTCATTGGTTCATTGGTTCATCGGTTKCTTCTTATTGTTGTATGGTTTAACTTTCCAAGGTTGAGGTYCTGAACTTGTAGTTGGACTTGTTGGTGCTTGTTTCTTGCTTTATTTTGCTTCAACTTTGTAAGGTTGGGGTCCTGTACCTACAGTTGGAGATCCTTTTTCACTTTGCAGGGTTCAAGTCTTGCACCCACAATTCGACCTACAATTATGTCATTCATYGTTATCAAGTAAGTTTCAATACCATATTTTCATTCATATTCATTCTTTGATGTTTACTATTTGCAGTTTGCAAGTAATAATGATTAAGCATTTCCACTCGCATGGTCATCATATGTTTAATATTTCTTCTATGCTTGGAATGCAATTTAGTCATCATTGAAGATACATATATTGTTTATTGGTTCACTGGTTGTTGCTTGTTCGTTGGTTTGTCAGATTCTGCTTGTTGTTGTTTGGTTCAACTTTGCAAGGTTGAGTTCCTGCACCTGTAGTTGGACCTGTTGGTGCTTGCTCACTAGTTTGTGTCTTGTTGCTTGCTTTTTTTTTCTTTGAGTTTGCAAGGTTGGGGTCCTACACTGACAATTGGAGCTATTTTTTGCACTTTGAAGGGTTCAAGTATTGCACCCACAATTGGACCCATGGTTCTATTGTTCATCATTAACGAGTAAGTTTAAATACCATACTTTCATTTGTATTAGTTGTTTACTATTCACTATTTTCATTTTTCAAGTAAGAATGTTTAAGTATTTATTCATCATTCTTATCCTACAGACTTTCCATATAGGTTGGCATATATTTTTCTCTTGCTCTTAAATTTTCCTTCGATTTTTTCCTAAGTCATTGCACCATGTGCATGCCAATGTCATCTGCACAACTCTGGCTGTCATTTTTTCTAGCATTGCAAATCCTGATCCTTTGTCGTGTGTGACGAAGTGGAAATCTAGCGCCTAGATTGAGTAAGGAATTCTTCATCCTTTGCACCTTTCCCTCGATGATATTCCTATCTTGATCGGGAATGAGTACCTACCTATCCCGTACAGGAATTGAACTCGTGTCTTTCACATGAAAAATACGATGTCAATATTGTTTCCTTTGCAGGATGTTCTTGTAGAAGAAAGCTATAGGTAGGTGTAGAAGGGCTAGGTATGGTACAATGGTGCCTAGGATGCAACAGAATTGCACAAAATTGGCATATATTTCCCTCCTTCTGTTAAATTTTTCTCCAAATTTTTCTCCAAACTTTGAACCATACCTACATGCCTTTGCAAAATGTTCTTGTAGAAGAAAAATATGTTGATATGGTGCTAGCAAGATTAGTCTTCCATGGATTTCACATTGCAATAGTCAATCTCTATGCAGCTCTGCATGCAACATTGCTAACATAATGGATGTTTTTTCAAATGTGTTATACCATTTACATCTGAACCAAAACCATTATCATTCTAGGATACTTTAGTGTTAACATGCTACAAAATAATGCCATAACAAACAATTGGAAAACTACATGTGCAATTACAATGTCCGCTTTCTTTTAGTTAAGATAAAACATGTACAAAACATACTTATTGACCATATATGGTGACATGTGCCTATATCAAAATACAATCTCTTTATCTTATACATAGATTGGTCTGACCACGATACAATTTGTCTTGTACTTGAATTATGAAATATACATCAAAGATATTACAAAATTATATTTCCATGTCTCAAAGCATATTTGGATACTTGCACAAAACCAAATCATTTAGCTACGACCATCCCACTTCTTGATATTTTCTAGCTTGTAATATATTTTGTCCAGGAAAAATTCTATAGAATCAAAACCATGGATCAAGAAAAACAAAGGTTCATGCTTCTAAATCTCTTTCATTCTATTCCTTTGATTCTCATTTACTGTATGTACATATTACTTGTTCTCCATTACATACCATCTTACATTCATGTTCATTGTATTTTGTGTGTTCCCACATTGAAACAAGCAAAACAATTGGAGAAGACGAAGGACTCTTTACCACACAAATGAACATATAGAAGAGGAGATACAAATGTGCATGCTTCTAGTTTTATTTTATATTCCATTGTTTTGTATTTCATTTATTGCCTATATATTTGTTCTACTACTTTTCACCTAATTTATTATATGTATATACTACATATATTCATACATAATAACTTATCTTCATGTCAATTATATTCTATGTGCTGCTACATTGAAATAAATAGAACTGTATTTATTTTTTTCATATCTTTCTACATACCAACTTACCTTCATGTCCATTGTATTTTTTACATTGCTGCATTGAAATAAATAGATTAATTGGATAAGAGCAAGAAATATTATATGTCACAATAGAAGAAGCTGAAGTAAAATCTTTGAAAAGGTATACCAATTGTGATAGTAAATCAAACACACAAAACGAGTAGGTCGATAAAATATTGGAATAGAAAAAAATGATTTGCAAACAATGGTCCTTTGTTGAGACTTCCCGTTTCTGAACATTTCCCTCCCCATTTCTGTTTTCTCACTCTCTATTATCCCTTTTTTTTTCCTCTTCTATACTTAACCAAATTTCCCTTTATTTTTCCCCTCTACTTTCGCTTTTTGGTTTTTTTGCTTAGAAATTTTTCCCAAAATGTCTAGGTGTGCGTGTTGGTGGACTCACAAGTTCACATTTATACTCATGCTTATATATAATGAGTCCGACTGACAACTTCCTCATTCCATACTTAGCCACTTTTTCGATCACGGGTTCCTGGGCTGGCAGGCTCAAAATTGTGCCTCTAGCTTCAGGGGTTCCGCAATATATAGATTGACCGCTAGATTCCCCCATCATGCCTTGTTTTGTGTTACACATTTTTGCAGTCAAAATTTTTGAGGCATACAATTTGAACATCGGGTCCTCATGTTTCCTTAGTATCCCTTAACACCCTATTTCATATTCCATCTCCTTTGAGCCTGTATGTGACATTCAGAACAATTATGAACAATATAGAATGCATATTCTTATTTGGTCCTTCTGATGTTCATGTACACATGCTTGCATCAGAAAAAGTTGGACTAGTGACATGGGCATGAGCAGTGAATCATCACAAACATCAACATAATGACAAGGCCAAAGGTAAATATTCATACATTGTGCTCTTGATATTTTTACCAAACAAATGTTGTGAGCTATTTATTCATCTATGCCATGATAAATATGTTGATGTCATATGCAAAAGATACTTTGCAGTTCACAAGAATTATTCGAGCACAATTGAAACACCCAACATAGTGCAAGTTCTGCAGACTAAGAAGTTTGGTTACAAAACTCCAACCTACATACTTCATCCAAGTTGTGCATCTAGTTGTACATTTATGCCAAAAAAAAATAAAAATAAAAATAATAATAATGCAGACTACCATTCACATCACTTTTTCTGTTAAACAAATGTCACCACGTCTAAACTTATAACACCCATTATACTATCGATAGAAGGATTGAACAACCACCAAACTAGACAAGTGTTCGTTGGGGACATAATGGTCATGTATAGCACCTACTTGGATAAGGAAAACAAAACTAGATGCATTGTGTGTGCTAACATGACAGAAAACGAAGGCATGATGACAATCACAATGACTATCCCTACATAACTTGTCCAAAAACATGCATAAAAGATATTTCCAGGTAATGTGATATCCATTACAAATTTTAATATATTTCTGAAAACAATATATGACCGTGGTGATTGTGATAAGATTATATCACTCAACGAAACAAGTATTGTGAAAAAAATTCCCACTATTTGTTCAGAATATTATTTCGTACCGAACACAACAATCAACCAACTTGCACAGAGCAATGACAATTACCCAATCAGAACAATTGGTGCAACTGTCACACTCATGAGAAAAACTTGGCTCACAACACATTCTCCATATAAAATATGGAGAGTCAGACAACGACACGGAAATGGTACCATTCTCGATATCCATTTGTGTCCTTTACTTTCACATGTTCACATATCTTAGTTATGTTACACAACTATTACACTGTTCAATGTTGCAGTTGAAATTTTTCGACACCTATTCAAATTTGTTTTCCTCAATGGAACAACAATTGCATAAAGGGAAATTTCCACTTAGTCTCTTCAAAAGAATAGAAAAGAAAAGATATGTTAAACAAATGATATTTCACACAACCCAATCAACATTTGTAACAAAATTTCAAACAAACATAGTACAAGATCTCAAGAAACTAACTAGCTCGACAACTATTGTGCATATACATATACAATTCCATCCACACTTTKCTCATAAAACTTTCCTTTACCAATTTTATGCATCTTTTTTGTTGTACAATTGTATATTATATTTTTCAATATATTAACTACTATGTTCATGTGTGCATSTTGAGGGTGTTTTGGTTCCAGCGAATGCGTACTCGGCCCCCTTCGAGCCTGTATGTGCCAAATTCAACTCTCCTACTTCTCCCTCTGCTTTCATAAATGATGGTACAATTGATTGTCTACGATGCAGTAAAATATTCCCTTACATATATAGACATTTCCTCAAATATTCCATACGAACCGTCAACAACACAATCGTACATTGTACAATTAGACAACCTCTATAACAAGATGTGATTCCTAGGTTATAAGAATTTCCATATGAAGTATACCTACAGAAAAATGCAAACAATGTCTACATCCTACGCAAATTTTGGATCCATAGAAAATTTGAACTTAAATGAGGACAATTCCATATTGCATATTGACTGAACCAAAAAAAATAAATTTCATATCAAGTGTTGGCAGGAAATGAAACAATCTCATGTGTATCAATCCATTCTATCCAATGAGGATATGAATAGAGTTTTGTAGTGCCATGGAAAATTGAATTGGAAGCGCATAAGTTTTTTCAGTCTAGGAATGAGAAGCATGAGGAAAAACCTCATACAAAGTATCCAACTGTGAATAAATCAGGTCCATCCTTTGAGCCATCAAAATGGATTTCTCCTCTGAATGGAACCATCAGGTATTTTCAATAATGTTGCAAATTTGACATTGTTCGAACTCCATTAAGTTAAATGCTAACACTCTTTTCCAGAACTGGTAATGTTAGAACATTGTCAAGTCAACATGATCTTGGTTCATAGTACTATCAGAAGAAAATTTTCATAGTGATATTGCTTCATGGTAATATAGTAATCGACAAATTTCTTGGTGCCCATTTGGGGATTTGGTTATAGCTGGGATACAATGCCCAATCTCCGTTGGTTTTGTCCTATCTTGTGTTTTGGAGACTTTTGTTCATGTGATTTTGTGCTTTAGTTCAAGGTTCTCATGGGCCCAATTTATGAATTATGGTTGGATGATACATTCAAGATCTTAGTGGTTTTTCTATGATCTTAAAGATTATACAAGACCTGCTTTTCCTTTTAATGTAAGCTCCGTGAAGCAAATGTAATATGTAGCTCATTTTAGCACTTTTACTTGATCACTGAAATTACCGAAATTCATCTTCAAAAATATTTTGAAATAAAAGGATATATGCTATGTGAAGTCCAATGGAACTATGATATCAACCACAGAAAATTAAAATTAAAATTCATTGTTGTTATACTTACGGTGAAGTTGACAGTACAATAATTTTACTTGAAAATCCCAAAATTGATTTTCTTGTAGCTTTTCGATACTTCTCTTATGCAAACACATCCCGTAAAGTATAAGCATGCATCACTTTCTCTATTCCTTGATTGAAGAGCATGTTCACCTGTTTAATGGACTTCATAGTTACAATTAAGACCATCAATGGGGATTTGTTAACACCAATTCCCTCTTCTAAAAATTTCCCTCCCCTTTATTTTTTCCATCTACTTTTCCTTTCTTGTTTCTTAGTCATTTTTCATAAAATGTCTAGGTGCGCGGGTTGGTGGATTCACGTGTTCCGATTTCCACTAATTATTTTATATAACGAGTACGACCGACCGCTTCCCAGTTCCATATTCAACAACTTTTTGGATCGCAGATTCCTAGGTAGGTGGGCTCAACCTTGCATTTCCATTGTTCCACCGCCTAGAAACAACACCCAAACTTCCCCGATCTACAAATTGACAACCAAATTCCCCTTTATTTTTCTCCTTTACATTCCCTTTTTGGTTACTTAGTCATTTTTCCGAATATGTCTCATGATTTTATATCACAGGTCTGACCAACCCCTTCCCCATTCCATACTTGGAAACTATTTCCATCGTCGGTTCCTGGCTAGGGTTTCTAAACATTGTACTTCCAATGTTCCGCAACCTACAAACAACACATGAAGTTTCATGAAATACAAATTGACACCTAAAGTTCGTCATCATGCCCTGTTCCATGTTACACATTTTTTAGTCAAAATTTCAGAGACATACAATTTAACCATCGGACCCTCACATCTCCTGAGTATAACTTGTGACCCTATTTTGAAGCTTGATCGACCGCTTTCCATAATTGGCCATTTCTTGGAATCTCTTTCGTGGGTTGGCGGGTTCACTAAATTTCCAATGCTTAATCTCTCTTCTCCATCCCCACCACCTTCGCACTTCTTTCTAGATATTCAATTATTAAGCTTTAATGATAATATCTCATCCTGCAGGAACCATTGAGATTGTCATTAATGTCTGAAAGGCTGGAGGAGATCTGTCATTAATACAAATTAAACCAATATTTGCGGAGGGTTGTGTTATCCCTTCTGAGTGTTCATTTCAAGAATCATGAAATCTCTTTCACGCGTCATCCTGTTGGAGGCTTCACGAAATATCTAATCCTTAATCGCTCTTCATCAACACCACCACCTTCACACTTTTTTCTAAGTATGTAATTAGTGAGCTTTAATGGTAACAACACATTATGCAAGAACTGTAGATGTCGTCATTGATTAACGAAAGGCTCGAGGAGATATCCCATTGATACACATTAAACCAAGATTTGTAGAGGGTTATATTATGTTGGACAACTGAGAGGGGGGGGTGAATCAGTTGTCACCAAGCTTAAACAATTATGCTTATTTTAAAACCTTTACAGAACACTCAATGACAATCACAATAATGCAGGGAAGTAAGAAATAGAGCATTCGACATCATTCACAGATATGAGATACACAGAGACAGATATTTCCTAAGGAAACCCATAAAGGGTAAAAACCTCTTCTTCTTTATATGATAAGTAATGTTTACATTCTGTACATTATCATACTTATGAGCACCAACTCATAATGAGGCTACAACCTCTGTTTTGCAAGATGCTACCTACTAAGAGCACCAACTCTCTGGATTCTTTATCACCCACTAGAAGNGACAATCACAATAATGCAGGGAGGTAAGTAATAGAACATTTGACATTAGTCACACATATGAAATATACAGAGACAAATATTTCCCGAGGAAACCCATAAAGGGTAAAAACCTCTTCTTCTTAGTATGATAAGTAATCTTTACATTCTGTACATTATCATACATATGAGATCCAACTCATTGTGAGGCTACAACCTCTATTTTGCAAGCTGCAACTTGCTGAGAGCACCAACTCTCTGTTTTCTCTAGAACCTACTAGAAGGAAGCACCAACTCCCTGGTTTCTCTAGCACCCACTAGAAGGAAGCACCAACTCCCTGGTTTCTCTAGAACCCACTAGAAGGAAGCACCAACTCCTTGGTTTCTCTAGCACCCACTAGAAGGAAGCAACAACTCCCTACGTGTTCCAGCACCAACTTCCAGTCACACAGGCACCAACCTTTAAAATAGAGAACAACAGTTCTCCCTTGCACCACCATACCACCTTGGTTTCTCTAGTTGCAACCAGATGGAAGCTACAAATCCCTGTGTTCAAGCACCCACTTGAACCTCTGAGGACAACAATACTCCCTAGCACCTCCCTACCACCTTGAGATATTAAGTTTTCTATATATAAATTTATCACAGTGATACAATATTTATCAATGGTTTACCGGTCTCATCACTATTCTGCTACACTACTCTGCTCTACCTGCATCAGTGTCTTCCTGCACACCTTCCTTACACTTTATGTTCTTCTTCCTTTTATGCTCTATGCGCCATGTCCCTTCTATGCACCATTCCTCTTCTGTGTATTTCAGTTGTTGCACACTGCCTCCTTCTACATGCCTGAACCACTCTCAACAACAACACTCATCTCTTCTTTGTTTTGCATTCTTATAGTCTCTGTGCACCTTGTGCATACTATATGCACAATGCTTCTGCATGCTCTACACCCCGCCATTGTTCTCCACATTGAGGTATTCATTGCCACTCCACATTTCCACCGCTTCACTCCCTCTAGCATCAACACACTCTCTTTGTGCTGCATGTTCTCCTCATGTCGAGTCTTCTTCCTGATCATCATGGCGATTCCTCATCTTTTCTGGTGATTATACCCATGCGTTCATCATTAGTGGATGTTATGTTGAGATTCCTTATCCTGTCTAGAAGTCGAGACTCTTCGTCTTCTCTATCATAGTCAAGCTCATCCTCTATGTTGCAGTTACAGGCTTCAATGCTCTTCCATTTGTCAATCGCCTCTATGAACAGTCTTCATTCCACTGGCAGATGCCTTGAGACTCTTTAGCTCCTTTGGCAATCACACCGAGGCCTCTTTGATTTTTCTGTGCAGAAACAATTAGTGGTTTTTGGCAGTTACACTGTGAACCTCTTGAGCCTTATTCCTTTGGCACCTTTCACCTTTCCTTTCACACGTGGTCTTAGGTGGTGACCATGCGCCTGTTCAGAAGGTACTTTCGTGATTCGCATTTCGAAAATTCTTGTTGTGAGGCATCTCAACTCTCCAAGTCATGATCTCTGAAATGGAGATTAGCTTCGTACTAGCTCCTCCCTTGAGCCTTCGTCGATGTGACCATAGGTTATGACCAGGGGCCAATTCTGAACAAGCATTTCACATTTCATCATTTCGACATTCCTTTCGTGAAGAGGTTCAACTCTTCATGTTACAATCGCCGAAAAGGAGCTTAGCTTGGTGCTAGTTCCTCCCTCTCACATGACCACTGACAGTGACCACAGCCTACACCAAAAGGTATTTCGACGTTTCGCATTTCGGTGTTTCGACATTTCTGTGGTGAAGTGTTTTGACACTCCAAGTCACAAACCCCAAAATTTTCGACGTTTTGACATTTCTATGTTGAAGTGTTTCGACACTCCAAGTCAAGAACCCCGAAATTTTTGGCGTTTCGCATTTCGCAACTTCGGGACTCCTGTGATGAAGAGTCTCGACTCTTCATGTTATGATTGTCAAAACTCTGAAATTGAGTTAGATCAACGATCCAAAGTCTTGATGGTTCGACGGTCCAGATCTTTTCGTGATTTCGCATATCACGAGTTTCTGTCGTGAATTTCCTTGACTCCTCCAACTCCCAGTATCTGAAACTCCAAAATGTAGTTAGATAAATGGTCCACAATCTCCCTTTGATCAACGACTCAGATTAAGTCATGGTTTCGCATTTCACGATTTCGTCATTCTTGTCATGAGTGTTCTTAACACCTCCAACTCTCTGTATATGAAACTCCAAAATGGAGTCAGATCAACGGTCCACGGCCTCCCTTTGATCAACAACTTATATTAAGTCGTGGTTTCACATTTTGTGATTTTGGCATTCTTGTCGTGAGTGTCCTTGACACCTCCAACTCCCGGTATTCGAAACCCCGAAATGTCGTGGTTTCACATTTCGCAATTTCATCATTCTTGTCGTGAGTTTCTTCCTTGACTCCTGGAGTTTTTACTTCTGATCTTTCCATGCGATCATCGTTGCGTTGTTGGTCTTGATCTTTGCCATCAATGACAAACACACATACTCTGCCTCTATCTGAAAACATGCCAACACATACTAAGGGTCTGATGACGAGATAAGGAAAATGTGTTCATCTGCAAATGAATCGACATGAATAACATCCTCATATAACCGAGGGAAGTCTGATATTAACTCGGAAAAAACTAGCGATTTCTTGGATTTCACCGAAGAAAAATCGAGGTCAAACTCTTGCAAGATGACAATCCATTTATTATATTTTCCCCCTATGATATGCCTAGTAAGGATGTATTGAAATGGGTTGACATCAGAAACTACGGTATTTTTGCAAAGCAATATATAGTTTCGTAATCGTTGAACTACGTGAATGAAAACCAAAGCTAGCTTATCAACATGAGAATATTTGACTTCGGGGCCAACTAGGTTTTGACTAAGATAGTAAACGACATGCTCATGGAGCGCATCATCCTCCCAAACTAAAACCATACCAACCATCCCTTCAAATGCGGTGATATAAAACAAGTAATATATATTGTAGTTTGGAGGCTTCAATAGAGGCATCGATACCAAGGATTTCTTTAGAGAAACGAAGGATTCTTGGGCTCATTTATCCCATATAAACATAGTGTACTTCTTCAAGAGACGCATGAAACCCTTAGTGATATTGGCATAGTTTACTATAAACCAATGTAAGAAGTTAGCTTTCCCCTGAAAACCTTGAAGTTGACGAATGTTGCACGGGGGAGGTAATCGAAGTATTGCCTCAACCTTTAAAGAATCCACTATGATCCCAGACTCATAAACTAAGAATCCTAAAATACAACCTAACCTAACGTAAAAGATGCACTTGTGAGGGTTTAAACGGATGCCATAATACCGACATATTTCAAAAAGTAGTCGAAGGTGGGTAGAGTGATCTACTTTCTTGTGAGAGTGAGCAGCGAGATCATCAAGCTAAGCTTCGACTATATGCTTGAGACCATGAAAAGAAAAGTTCATGGCTTGTTGGAAGGTTGCTCTGATGTTTTTAAGGTCGAAAGGCATTTTCCGGTATGCAAATGTATCCCAAGGAAAAATAAATGTCGTCTTATGTTTGTTGGACAACTGAGAGGGGGGGGGGTGAATCAGTTGTTACTGAGCTTAAACAATTATGCTTCTTTAAAACTCTTTGCAGAGACACTGAATGATGATCACAATAATGAAGAGAAATAAACACAGGCACATTCAGCATCAGTCACATATATGAGAAACACAGAGACAGATATTTTCCAAGGAAACCCATACGGGGTAAAACCTATTTTTCTTTATATGATAAATAATAATTACATTCTTTACATTATCATACTTATGAGCACCAACTCATAATGAGGCTACAACCTCTGTTTAGCAAGCTGCAACTTGCTGAGAGCACCAACTCTCTGTTTTCTCTAGCACCAACTAGAAGGAAGCACCGACTCCCTGGTTTCTCTAGCACCAACTAGAAGGAAGCACCAACTCCCTGTGTTTGTCTAGCACCAACTAGAAGGAAGCACCAACTCCCTATGTTCAAGAACCCACCTGAACCTTTGAGGACACCAGTCCTCCCTAGCTCCTCCCAACCACCCTGAAATATAAATCTTTGCTATTGAATTTATTACAGTGATATGATGTTCGACGATGGCTTACCTGAATTATCACTGTTCTGCTCCATTTTGTTGCTCTGTCTGCCTCATTTCCTTTCTACTAAGATCACTTGCATTGTCTGTTATTCTTCCTTTTAATCTATGTGCACCATACCCATTCACTGCACAGTTTCTCTTTTGTTCTATTCAGCTGCCGCACTCTCCTACTTCTTCACCCATAAATTACCTTCACCAACAACAACCACAGCAAACTCCTACAGCAACAACAACCCTTCTCTTCTTTGTACCGTGTATATATAGCTTCTGTGCATCTTGTGCATGCAATATTCTCAATGCCTCTGCATGCTCACTACACGCCAAATTCCTCCACCTCTCGAGTGCTCTGTGTGATCATCATCGCGACTCTTTAGCTTCTCTGGTAGTTCAACCACGCAATCAACATCACTGGGTGTTATGCTGAGTGTTAACGTCAGAAGTCACTCCTGGATTGCTTGCAGGAGTAGAGCCCAACGCCCATCAGTTTTATGTCACGATTTGTTTTAAATGGTGATCGAATGGGGGTAAAGACTCGAGGAAATATCATTCTAACTTAGGGACTGAGTCTGGTACGTAAAGAATGAAGGAGGTCTGGAATCCCAACTTCAGCCAGTGGGTTGATTTAAAGTTGAATAGGTGGAAGACTTAGGAGAA